>VXAB01010748.1:467318-547140 GCA_013399175.1 Odontophorus gujanensis | reverse complement strand
GTGAAAAAAAAAAAAAAAATAGAATGGGGGGCTTGAGAAATTAAAATCTTGGCCATTTTTTTTTTTTTAGTGATTTTCTAAGTACTTTATGAGAGTACTTTGACTTAAGATGCTGACACTACAATGACTGGAAATTTCATTACATGTTTGGTAAACTTGTACTGTTCATATGGGATGTTTTCATTGTAAGAACTGATTGCCATAGTTCCTGTGGTATTCAGAAACTGGGGTGCTAAGTGTTTTAGCAAACCAGACCTTTAATTCTGTCTTTTTATGGAATATATCCTTATAAATGTCTACAGTACAATTAAGTCAATGAAGTAAAAAAGAAATCTTCAGGACCAGCTCTTTAAAAAAGGGATGAACTGTCATAGATAGTAAACCAAGAAATTAACTTTAACTTTTACAGTTTGATACTTAGTTTGAAAAGATATGAGTCTTTAATACGTAGGTTTTTTTATTAACTGTACTGAAAAAAAAAATAGGAAACTTGTTTGTTTATTGATTCCAAAAATGGAAACTGCTTGATTGAAAGAAACAAAATCATAATTGGTATTAAAGCTAAGGTAAAGATTTGAAGCAGATGTATGTTACAGCTATGCTTTATGCCTAGGAATTTATCTATTTATTCTCATCAGAGAGAGAAAGGGTTAAGAAAATCCCAGAAGAATAAATAAAAGAAACTGCTGCTTTGTCTCTACATGAGGAACAGCTTTACTTTTAGATTTATGCATGGGAGACAAAGAAATCTATGTGAGCTTCTGCCTGTATCATCCCTCCCAGCACTTATGTTTTTTTAAAAAAGTAATTGCTTTAACATTATTTTACAGAAACACTTTTTCATTCTCAGCTATTGATTTACACCTTCTCACTTTCTTTACCCTTGTCAAAACTTCATGCATGCCTCCTAAGCAGCAGAAAAGAAACCAGCCTTGTCTTGTTTTGACTGCCACTACTATGTGATCTTAAATGGTCCCTCAACCCTTTTGCCAATATTTATTGATGGGATCCACAGGCACTCTGAGTGATCCCACTCTTGAGGGGCATAAACCAATGGTAAGCTGGAAAGGGATAGAAAAGGGGGGGGTCTGCTCCAGGGAAGAACTGGTTAGGAAATATCAGAAAGCTCTGGAGCCATCGACAATATGTCAAAAATTTCAAATCCTTGATTCCTTCTCTGGCTAATGATGAGCTAACCGGAACCATTAATCTATGCCTAAAGCAGAAACAGGTTCATATATGTGCAATGCATGTGTATGTCCACCTCCTTGTGAGCTCACACACACAGTATTAGTCTCCAGGGAAATTAAGTGATACTGATGAACACATGTACAGTGAAAGTTCTTGGATAAATTAACAGTGCAATTACACTACATGACATGCTGCAAGATGAATGAGGAAAACTTGGCTGGCACTATGTTCGGTTTTCAAATTGCAATTTATTTGAGGGTTCTAATGGATGCCTTATTAAAACATCTCAGCGTTGGTCAGGTTTCAGCATATGTCAGAGTAGCCCATGATTGATGACACCCTCTGCTGCTTCCCTTGCACATTTGTGGGGAATTTAAGCAAAGAGGGAATGAACAGAGCCTCAGATTCGTATTGATCGTGTGAAGGTGCACTGCCTGAGAGCACAGTCTAATAACATTCTCCTAGCTGAACAGCCTTACACGAAGACATTTATTACAAGGGCTAAAATGCTATATTGCTCAGGATAAAAGAACATTGTACTAATGAAAGAGTAAGCAATGGGCAAGAGAGAGGAGAGAAAAAGGAAATAAATACAAATTCAGAACTTTAAATGATAAGGCATTGCTATCTAAGAGCATACTTTAGTCAGTCACTGTGATTTTTAAATCAGTTTCATTTAGATTATATCCTGTAATTATATTGGTAGTAATGAGCATAGGGATCAGAGCTAGACACAATTAGAATTTTGAACACTGGAACACATAGCTTGATATTAATCATTTGGCCATCCAATGTCTTTCTTCATCACTTTAAGTACTATATACTGTAGTTAATCGATCTGGCTGTCATCCATTTGATAGGCGAAAAGCACTTGCACCTAACCAACATAAATCTTAAAGAATCTTTTGTGCTCCTCTAGGGCAAGCTCTTGATACACTGGGATTAGTTACTCATAATGTAAGAAGCGTTTCCTCTTGTGCTGTGAGATTTCAAAGCTAAATGATTGAAAAACAGGAAATTTCTGTGATCTTGAACTGCAAGCACACTGCTGGTTTTTACCTCTCAAAACCCTAGTTTAAAGAAATCCACATAAGCGCTTCTTCACATCAGCAGTATATGGTTAACTGCTCTTTTTTTCTTTTCTTTTTCCCCACTGTAAATGGAATCAAGCTGAAGGTAAAATTAGATAATCAGCTACAGATGTGGTAGAGTAGAAATATCCTTTCCCCAGCTGCCTTAGAAACACAATACATATCACAAATAAAAATTCAGGTTGAGCGTTAGAGTGCAATTCTTTCAGATGCTGAGTACTTGCTGGTACTACTACTTCAGCTGTATTCCATTCACATTGGCTTTCATTTGTCCTACAGGAAATGCTCACAGTCATCCATATTGCATCTTCAATGCATCCAAAACACTCCCCAAATATCTGTGTATGGGACTTGGTGAAGTAGTGTCTCGTCTCTTTCATCACAGCCTCTGGCTGTTTGCAACTCTGATAGCATTTCAGTTTCGATTCAAAGCCTAAAAGATTATTTGTTTGACCTGTCTTGCTCATCATTATCTGAGCTGCTAATTTTATTATTCTGTTAGCACCCTGGGCTGCATGGTATAAAGCAACACTATAAAAGTGTAGTTTGATTATATCAGAATCATTTGGCTTCATAGGCTCAGCAAACAAAATGCAGCACTCCCACTCACACAGCTATGGCAGCAAGGAAGAGGCAGTGAAGAAGAGGGGGGAGGGAGGGTAAAAGCTATAAGAACGATAAATAGGAATAAAAATACCAGTGCAGTTGAGGAGCTTTACAAATTCTCACGGGTTAGAGATGGATGAATATCCTATGAGCAATTCTGAGTGATTCTGTTATCAAAACAATTAAAAAGAAATAGCAGCAATAATAATTTAAAATAAATAATCAAAACTTGTACCGACTAGGAAAGTCAAAAGGCCCTAAATCTCTAGGATTTAGAACTAACACATGAACAGATGACTAGGACAACTTAGAAACCTTGATCAGAGTATTAGGTCTTGGTCTGAACTTAGATAAACTGTAGTGCTTTTGCTATTTTCTATTCAACATTCTCACATCTTTCTGTCACGGATTTCACCACTTTTTTTTTTTGTGTCTTGCATTTATTGGGCACCTTATACAGTCAAATCGCAACTTATACTTCTGTAAGTTTAGTTTAAATGCAATCCAGCTCTTTAACATTACCCAAATTTAGCATTAGTCCACTTGATGTCTAGAGGTCCCTTCCTACCCCTGTGATTCTGTGATAGTTCCTACTATTTTTGATGCTGCAGAGCCAATATTTTATTATTGGAGAAATGCTAAAGTGGCTGTCTTCTGTTGTAAATGTTGTATAGTATAGTAAAAAACGGCTTCCGAAGCAGAAATGTTCATATGCTTAAATCAGAATACATTCTCTTGTGATGAACCTCCTGTGACTGTTTTAGATTAGTATGTGTGTCAGGTGAGTAAACCATGCATAAGTGACCTAAACAACTTGATTGAGATCTCCAAAATAATTCCATACTGAGGAATATTCCTTTCAAATATTTTTGGGATAATTCAATTTCAACTGTACTTAGGTAAATGAAACAAAGTAGACCTTGAATGTTAATAAGCATTGATTTTCTCGTTTGTAAGTATTGAAAATCTCATACTAAGTGTACCTTAGAAGATTAGAAGATCCAGCTTCAGTAACTTTATTTCTGGCAAGTCACGTTGCTCTCAGTTTCTTGATTAAAAGCAGTAATGATGTCCATTATATGTAACATGAATAAACAGATACTTTCTGGATTTTTAGTGCAAAAATGCAGCCTCCTAACCCGAGGCATCAAAAGGTCAAAAGCTGCAAAACCTAGTCCATTAACCTTTGTAAATGGTTGTGATATTAAAAACTGACTCTCAATATCCAAGGGTTGTGATCTAGTGCAATAACCATCAGGAATAAAGAATTATGACTATAGTACATTATCCATCTATAAAATGGCCATTTATGACACCAGCACATTGGCTATACAGGGATGGACTACCTGTTTCTAAAATCATTAAATACTTTCAATTATGGGGTTAGAATGAAAGGTGAGAAAAATTTTAAACCAGAGTACAGAACTAATTTCTGTATATTTAACAGAAAGGATGAAAAACCCATAGGCTAATTCAACTCAGTAGAAAACAACAGTTTATTTCTGTTGCAACATATCTAATTATATCTGAAATTTCTATCACCTCTTTACTGGAGATCTTAGGACAGGCAGAAGACTATCAAGATGGAGAGGGGCTCTTTTAAGATAAGGGTCAGCTATTTCGTATTTGAAGCAACTTTCCCTGGCTGCTACACAGAGCAGTGGCCTTCTGAGCAAAGTAAGGTATTTGAGAAAGGTGTTGAGAGAAAAAAAAAAAAATACCAAAATCACCCATGCGATGATCAGTAAAAAGTGGCACTAAACAGGAATAGCAAAAAGCATACAGTGACCAGGATTTTAATGTTTTAAAAGGCTCTTAAATTACAAAGTATCTCTTTTTGAGAAAATAATGTGGAAGGGATGCTAATTTAATAAATATGTTAAGTAATTGTGATAGAATTTGTTACAACATTAAGAATAGAAGTCAGAATTGGTCAAAAATACATATAATTTTTGCTGCATGGTATGCATGTGTGTTCAAATACATATGGCTGGAAGATATTTTTCATTTGCATTACATCTTCGTAAATTGCGGTGATGTTTTTCTGCAGAAACTTCAGTCAGTGAGTTATTTAATCAGTCGCTAAAACTTTGATGATACATCATGTTGGAAGACCTGCAAAAAACCCAGCCCACTCCCCCTTTTAGAGAGCAGCTGGTCTTACTAATTAAAGTGGAAAAACTCCATCCATCTTCATTTGCAGACAAGTGACCCAGAGAGAGACAGAACTCTATTGCAGTTTCACAGGACAACTGAAAGAGGCAGAGAGGAATTGCAAATTATCTATTATTTTAATTTTGACAACATATACAGAGAAACTTCTTATTTATAATTAGATGTGAGAGGTTATCTAAGCTAAAAGCAAGTTGCATATAAATTTTGTTTACTCTTTCTTTTTCATCTACGTTTAATGGATAATATATCCAACTGTGGAGTCAACACCTCCCTTGCAGGAATGGAACTAACTACACATGCATGGTCTTGCCATTCCATTTCATTCTCTGAAAAAAAAAAAGATAAACCCAGGCATGAAGATGTGATGCAGGTTTTAAAAGTCATTATTTGTTGAAGTTTTCTGAGGAAGTGGTGTTGTTGTTGGTTTTTTTTTTTTCTGTAGTTTGTTGTAATAATAATTGAACCTCTGCCAGACGCATACTTCTGTAAGTTTTTTCAGATTCTCTTCCACCAGTAATTTTTTAAATTGTTTTCTCTATCTATAAAACCAAAGAAATATAGAGAAACATGGAGTACTAAGCATTTTTACTGACATCTGACTAGATTTAGCATGGCCCAAGAACTCAGAGGAGTAACAGCAGTTAAAATGGATATTATCTACAGTGTTTTGTCTAATGTTGCCTGAGAACAGAGAAGAGAAATGATAAAAAAGGGTTCCCCTGGTAGTACTTTGGAGATAGAGACACACTATGATACTAGACAAGCCAAAAATAAGCTACAATTGAGCTTAAAGACTTCCTTTTCTGAAAACTGTGTGTATATAGGGTAGCACGAATAGCTGCTACTTTTATCTCTTCCAGGTCTTTCCTCAGTGTAGACCCTGAAGGCAGAGGTCAGTGGAATATGTGTCCTCTTATGGCAATGGAAGCCACCTCAATATCTGCTCTCCAGTCCTTTCTTCTCAAAGAGAAGTAATATAGGACACTGAGTTCAAACAGTAACTGCAAAGAAATTACTTTGTTAATGAGATTCCATAGAAGAACATTTTATCAGCCAAACACCTGATTTTCAGTAGCCTTAACAGCTGGGAAGATCTAGAGGTTGCTTTAGAGTATCGTATCCTTTCTCCTTCTGCAACAGCTTCCTGCCAGGCTGGTCTAGTTTACGGTCAGTGTGCTGGAGCTCCTCCTTCATCAGCAGACGCTAAAACACCATGCATCAGAATCTGTTTTCTGTTACTGTAGTTAATAAAAACACTAAAGCACAACTTCTTTTCATATGCTGCCGTCTTTCTGAAGATGGGCTTATTTTCATTAGAAATGTCCTAACAGCTTTTGCCCTAATTCAAGTCCAGTATGCAAGATCATTGTGTGCAAATAAATTATATCATAATTCATAAGGAAAGGGTGGACAAATAATCTTTATTTGGGAATTTTTTGTGTTTCACTTGCAAATTGGCTGTGCAACCTTACTCCATTTAAAATATATTTTTCTGAAACATTTGATCCTTTTCCTTCCTTCATGCCTTTTTGTCAGTGCTTCATTTATTATTAGGAATGAAATGTGGAATAATATTTTTTTCTTTTTGTCTAAAATAATTTGACCTAAAATAAATAAACTATATTTATTACCTTACTAGCTGGAATAAACAAAACTCTTCTTTCAATAGTTTTCTATTAAATTATTTTAAATTTCCAAAATGTTGACCAACAAAATGATTAGACATTATTGTTTTGGGGTATTGGTGTATTGTTTTTACCAGTTTTATGGACATGGAATATAAAATCCTATGTATGATCTACTTAAAGTAGAAATTATTCAGTTACTCATGTTATGTGAATTGCTAAAATTTCTCATTGATGATAGATTATATGGTTCCACAAGAGACATCATCCTCGTTCTGATGGAGTAGATTGGTCTGGAATGTCTACTATGAGTTAGCTAAGTTATCAATGGCATGAACAAGCCCTGATTGATGCTGTTGTGTCTCTGGATATGTAAGATTTATATTTTCAAAATAGAGTAGTTTGGATGATTTTAAAAAGCACAACTCAATAATAAATTCAGCTGCAGACATTGTGCACATAAACATTTTTAATAGCATAAATTAGTTCAAAGATTTGGTTCTCTCAAGATGCTTGCAAGAAAATCTTGCTGAGTATATTAAATTCTTCAAATAAGTCAAGTAATGGCCAGCTTGCACACTTGACTTGTCATGTGAGTTATTCACTGAAAATGTGATTTGGTCCAGTTCATTCACAACATATTTATCTGCCCAGACTTTGAGCAGTAGGGCTCTGAAGGCTGTACATCACAGGCAAGCATTCAGGAACTACATGTCTTTAATTAAGTGAATAGAGATTATTTTATGCTAATATTGCAAATTAGGAATTTTATTTTTTTAAACATTACTGAAGAAGTGAAAACATCTTATAATACCACTACCAAAATTTCACTGTCAGTAGTTAGCTGAAAGATGATTTGACAAGTGGAGCAACCACAACTGGTAAATGATTTATTGAGTGTATGTTACTGCATAATGGACCTTCAGCTATTTATTATTATTATAATAATTTGCTATATTCCGTGTCATACTCTGTCAAAAAAGCTCTTAAGACTATCTCCCAAAATGGAAAGGTTAGCCTGTTCTTTCAGAAGGTGAAGTTTCCAAAGATTTATGTATTCAATCATGACACAAGCGACTGGACTTATCACACTAAGGGGTTAAAACACAGTTAAAGAAGCTGAAGCATTTTGATGCTTTAAGCATCAAAAATGCATCTAAAGCATCTTGATGCTTTAAACAAAAAGCTAAAATTAAAATTATTCTGTTTCTCAAATTGCTGAGAGTGTCTAATTTTATTAGCACCCATCAGATCTAATTTTGAAAATAAATAACAATTATTTCCTTGGTAAAGGGTTAAGCGCATTGAAAGAACAGAAACATTCAAGTATGAAATGCAGCTAAATAGGAAAACTAGATGATCTTTCATTTCCAAATCATACATATACTTCAGCAAAACAATAGCTGTAATTATAAGTTCATTATATATTGGTAATGTTTGATTAATGATTTAGGCTTCAATTTGGCAAGGACAAATCTTCACTGACAATTCTTAGGGTATTTGCTATATTTTGGATTTTGGACATTTTATTAGTTCTATACAAACCAAATCTAAAATTATGATATATTTAGTAAAAATATAACTAATATATTTACAAATTAAGCAATGTCTGCTTTGCTCAATCAGATGTACTTTCTGTGTTTTAATCTGTCATTAATGTTAGAAACAATAATAATAAGTAAAAATGATAACAAGAATATATTCCCATAAAACATTCTACCATAATAAATAAATAAAAATATTCAATGATACTTTTTGTTAATGAACTCTGACTTTCATTGGTGAGCAGTTACTGTCAGGTCTTTGATTACTTTGTTTAATGTGTGTCTGATAGAACACATCTTTGTTTCCTTTAGAGCTACACAAAACTGGGATAAAGATCATGAAATTATGGGAGTTTGATATCTGACTAAGCAGGAATATGTATTAAAGTACACTCTTGCCCATAGGTATTTCTGCAATATTCAGATTTCTTCTTTTTCACAAAGTCTGACTGTTAAACAATCCTCAGATAAGATGCTAGAGTCCTCAGTCTAAAATTACTGTATAGCAGCAAGGATGCTGTACTCTTGAAACCTGGTATTTCTTTAATAGACTCTCCTCTTATCTCCCACCTTTTACTCCTGGAGTTGGATGGTGTACTTTATATTATATTTTATTTGGATGTACCATGAGTATATTGTGCTTTTATGTGTCTCTTTATTTTACTGGCCCTCTCCATAGTCTTAAAAATAATAGGCTTTTAGAATCCCAGTGCTACTAAAATTTATCTTTCTCAATTTCTTGCTCATTCCTTTTTAAAACAAACACATTTAGGGAATGATCTTTTACACGATCAGACATGATCAACCAATTACTAAAACAGACACACAAAAAGACAAACAAAAAACCCAAAACCACTCCAGTCTTTTCTATTAGAGTTAGTAATACCAATACTTTATTAAAAAAAGGGCACATACACAGTTACATTCTCCTTGTTGTCTTCCTGCTACCAGGCTACCTAGTTAACTGTTTTTCTGAAATCCTTGTTGATGTAATGCTGTGTGACAGTGCTGTGTGATAGGCATGTATGTCCTCCTCATAGTTCTGAATTAAAATTCAGGTTTCAGTGAATAAGATAAATTGCCCATTTAACCAAAGCTGGATTCATTCTCTTACTGGGGCAGAGGAGGTGGAGAAGACGGGGGATGCTGAAGGGCCAAAGGTGGGAAAAGCAAGGGGCAGAGTGCCAGCTAGGCTGCAGTATTCAGTTACATGTGGAATGATTTGTAATTCTGAGTAATCACTTAGGACAAGCCCTTGCACCATTTTATCTATACCTGACTGTAGGCCAAAGTCAATACTCATAGTAAAATAATGAGATGAAGCTAACTGAGCCCTTTTATTAATGCTCCAAGGAGTAAATCTGATGCTTGAGTTTCTCCCACGGAAAGTATCCGCTTCTTCCTAAAAATGAACAAGTGGGTCATGATGCCCAGTAGTAACTAGGGTTCTTGCCTCCAAAAAAAAAAACAAAAACCAAAAAACAAACAAACCAAAAACAAACAAACAAACAAACAAAAAAAAACAGGGAAAAATCTGCTTTCTTATCTGTGCACCATATCATGCTTTGCCCAGCTGCAGGTGGAGACATATGAATTTTGCATTACTTGCAGGCTCATTAGAGAAATCTATACCTCTCCTAATAGTTTTTCCTGACTTGGTGAGAAGAAAAAAAATCAAACAAAGAAAGTACAATAAAAGTAAAGGAAAAAGAAAGATGCTCTGTTTGTTTGAGATAAGTGTTTTTATTCTTTCCATTGCTGAAGCAAATCAGCTCTACTAGGAACTTCTTGGCAGTGATGAGGAAGGAGCACTCACTGTTGCTGTCAGTGTGGTCATTTCATAGCAGGAAGCTTTTCATACTGCAACAACTGGCCTATTAATTTACAATACCATAACACAATATTTTTGGGCTATAATATTTTAATATATATTAGCCCATGTGAAAAGATATGTGATTTTATCCATAAATGTAACAAGTACACAAATTTTTCCTCCATTGTATTATATAAATTCAAAGGTTTTATATAGAATACAGAATTTTAGTTCCTTTAAACGTTCATTTTTTTTGATGTGGCCATAAAAGAATTAGTGAGATAATTTTCTCTGAATTTTGATAGAACACTTCTGAGGATCTTGCCTGCTTTTAAAGAGCAAGAAGTAATGTAACACTACACAAAATGCTTACATCTACAGATGCAAGTTTGCCTTTCAGATACAAATTTAAAACTGCTGAACAGCATAACACCTTTATCTTCACAAATTCAGATTTATTTAAAACTATTAAAAATATTTTAAGTATTAGCATAAAACGTCTGATTTCTCACAGCATGCAGACAATTTTAAGCAAGTGTATAACACATAGAGTGATGATAGGCTGTAGTTTCTACTTCCGTTTCCTAAAATAGGATAAGTTAATAACTTAAAACATGTTTCTATAGATTTTCTGTGAAAATGATAAAACCTTACTGATTTCTTTCTGATGATCTCTGAAGAAATTCACAAATTGGAAGGATGACTACTATCTTTCAAAAATTACTCTTTATAAAGATTAACTTTTCCTCAGAAGCATGTTGCTTTTAGCAAAAAAAATCATAATGTATTATTTTGTTAAGTAAAAAAATTCCTATTATTTTCATCACTGTAAAATTTAATTTATGTATAATTTTATCCTCATTTCATTTCAAATCTGTCAATCAATTATAAATCTTGACATGATCATATGTTACTGTCTTTGAATATTGTACAATATAGCGGCTCTGATGTTTACGTATATCTATATACAGATAAAAAAATATTGACTAAAATTCATGTGAACATAATGCTTGATTTACAAAAATGATGAAATGATTTGCCTTTCTATACACTGTGTGCTGCTAATCTCAGGCAGCTTTTGCTTCTAGCCTTACTTCTAGATTTTCAGTGTTCAGAAATTTCCTAAACATCGCTGGCTTTTTTTTTTTACTTATTTATTTATTTATTGGGGGCATTAAGTACAAGCAGACCTCAAACATTGAATTTTTCTCTGCGGAAAGATTAATTTTGGCTTTAAATGTGGAGATAATCAAAGAATTGTGTTATTTGCTAGAAGTTCAGCCCTCTTCTAGACCATAAAATTTCCAGAAATAATAATACAAAATTAAACCATGATTTAAGCCTAGCTCGGTCAGCTGCAGGCTAAGAATTTTCGAAGAAAATAATACAGTTCAGCTACTACCTGGCTCCTTGTTTACCATGATAATTACTTCTGAGGATAAGGAACTTGTACTTTTGCACCTTAACTATTGGATATAGTATGGATTACTTTGTCTTAAATAGATCCATCTCAGAGCCAAATTTTCTCTGTAACACCTGTGTAATGGAGATGAGTAAAACCATTTGTATTATCCTTTTCACATAATTACAGAATGGTTGAGGACAAACATAACATCCTAAATAGATACACTGATTTTTTTTTTTTTTCATTTGCACCTTTAGGAAACAAATGCCATTTAAATCTTTCACTTTTTTTTCTTATCTTGTCAGAAGAATAGAAAGAAAGCAAAGCAGAGTAGAACTATACATTGCATTGAAGGTGGAGAGAAGTAGGCTTGTAGGAAAGAAGTCAACATGATACAAACAACTTTATTATGTAGATTAAAACAACTGTCTTTATGAACCATGTATGTTGAATTAATACAATTGAATAGAAAATTAAATCTAACTTCAGGAATCTAGTTTTCAAGGACCTAGCTCCAGCAAGTCTATTTGCAGAATTTTTGTAAACCTACAAACCACAAAGAGAAGTCATGTATAATCCTTCAACAAATGGGTTAAAAAAAAAAAAAGTGATATTATCTAGAGCCTAAAAATGGAACTCTCAGTTTCATCTACTTCCTTGTAAGAAACTTAGAAACAACACTGTCTTGGTGTGAAAACATCTATGTGGGGCAAATGCATCTAGGTCATGCAGAAAACAGTATGTTTCCATAGCTATCATTAGTGTAATACACTTCACAGCAAGTCCTACTGTGAACTAAATTCAGGCCCAGTGGGTGCTGCAGTACTGACTTCAATGAAGCTGCACCTGCTTATACCCTATCTGAATCAGTGCTTGTGTGTACAATAAGAATAGTATTTCAATCACTGACATTCACTGAACACTATTTCAATGGCCTCTCAGTGTGAATCCCTGCCATAAAATAGCTGTTGTGCAATAGCTGGCTATTCCTTCCCACCCTGCTTGCCCTCCCCCCACCATTCCTCATAGCAGCCCTCCACACTACAAACTGCTTCTAGTAGCACTGATCCACTCACTGGGGCAGATGAAAGTTATGTCCAATATAAGGAATTATTATTTCATGTCTTAGAAATCCATTTTATCTGCTGTCACTGAGTTTGGTCACTTCTAAAGCATACTAGGAGGCACCATTGCCATTTTTCCACTGTTGACTACTTGTCGGCTAGTACTAGTTTATATAAACACTAGCAAGAATTATACACTTCTCAATTTGAGAAAAAGCTTTACTGCATATCCTTTTTCTCTCTGTGTGTCTGAATAGCTAGAATGTCTGACCTATTAAATCACTTTATGGCTAAGGACATTTCAGAGGTATTTAAAGATACCACCACTTGAGAACTAGACGGAGTGTAACTAATAGATGTTTTTTCATCTACTATTTGAGGCAATCTCAGCATTTACCCTTTCATCTAATTGCACCTGATGGCTGTATCTGTTATCCTGTAGTTTGTGATCTTAGTGATTCAAAAATATTTCCTGATAGCTTTTTCTAATTTTTCTCTCTCAGTATCACTTCAGTCCTGCTTCATCTTGTCCTGGACATCTTCTCCAGTTTTCTTGCTTTTCAGAAGGTCAAGTGAGATGGATAAAATGTTATCTTTTAGGAAAAAAAAAAAAAGTTTTATTTCATTTTGAGACAATTTTCTTAATCTGATGGAAAAAGATTTATACATTTAAGGGAAAAAGTGCAGAATCTCATTTTTATGAATTTTATGATGAATGTTCTTCCACTTCATGGTGGGAATAAGATATTTCCAAAGGAGAATGATAGCATGAATGTGAGACCATGTTTAGTTCCACTGTAATACAACACAGTAAATACTCCATTCCTCTTTTCTGGGAGGTGAGGAGCTTTGCTTCCTGCAAATCTACTAAACCTGCAGATTCTGTGGCGAGACATTGCCACAAGGACAAGACACAACAGTCACAATAATTCCTGACAAGCATATGGAATCCAGCCCAGCACAGCAGAGTTGGGCATGCATACAAAATTTTTATAAGACTTTATTCTGAAAGATGAGAAAAGGATATGTTTTGTCTGAGGAGGGCTCTAAACTTTGCTTTTCAGTGTTCTAGGCAAATGCCTTAGCTATTAGTCTGATACGGAGATAACAGGAATCTTATCTAATCCATGAGGGTGTTAAAAAGTTATGATCTAGTTTCCTGAACCCACATGATCACAGTGTTGGAACTTGCCTAATCTGGCTCTGAATACTTTGTGAAAGCATTGGGATTATTACATGAGACCTTGGAAAGTGATAGCAGAATGAAGCCCAGTGATGAGGAACATTACCATGTCTAAGTCACTGTCTGGTCTGTGTCACAGAGACAGATTTTTAAAATAGATTAAGTTGCAAATTTGTGTGATTTCCATGTGATTTTAGAAATCCCACTTGTTTGCATCTGAAAAACATAAAAAACAGTGATTCTTCAGTGTGTATATGTACTATTTTTAAAATATTATTATTACTTCTTAATAATTCTTGGAAACATCTTACACTTTTAGTAAATGCTTTTATAACTTTTGTCCCAGAACTCTATTCCAGTTCTGGAAGCTAACATTTTCTCTGAAACTCACTTTTTCAATTGAGTGAAATAGGGTATTCCCTATGGCTTTTGTAGTACAGAATGTGAGGGAAGAATTTGATGAGCTTGAGACTTTCGGTTCTGGAGCCTCCTTGGAGTTACACAACTCACTTATGACTTTTTGGGGTGCATTTTATTTTCATAAAACTGAAATCTGGAAAGTGAAGAAGTAAAGAGAACCTAAGCCAGTGCTTGAAAGGAGTTCAATTGCTGACAACCAGGAGAACTTTAATAAAAATCATACTTTGAAAGTTACCAGTTTAAGACTGATTGTCAGAGTGTGTCTGTCGTCATAGAATAACATCACAGCAATTTTGAGCCTTGCCTTGAATTTTTTTCTGAACTATTTATTTCTTCCAACAGCATTATACTACAGTGCAATTTATGGACAGAAATTCAGTGAATTGCCCTCTTGTAAGGCTCTAACCTTAAAATATACATAGCTAAAAGCCAGAGGCTCTTTCAGATACAATTACATGTACAAATCTGACAGTTCTAAGTTACTCAGTACATGTTCTGAGTTTGAAATATTCAAGGATAAGATTATTTACATTTTTATCTGGTTTGTAACCTTGGCAACATGAATGAATGGAAGGAACACATAAAAAGACTGCACTATTCAGTACTTTTTTTTATCATATAACTGTTTGCATTTATAACTTTGCATAATACTTTGATAATCCATCCTGGGCAATGCTGTTTAACTCTACAACCCTGACATAAAAGCATCCTACTGTATATTACATACTATGTAAGAAATTAGAACATTAGCACAACAGAAGCATCAAAACTTTGACTGAGTACAAAAAGATGATAACGACAGTATTTCTATTCTATAGGAGATTTTAATTATAATAAAAGTTGTCCACTAGATATTACAGTCAAACTTGACCACTTTATACTGTTTCTCCAGAGTATCTGCAAACTTTGGATATGGTTTTTACTTTCAGTGCAATGACTTTTTTCACTTGACCTATGAACCTGGAAACAATTAACTTTAAAAAGAAGCATTCAAAGTGTTTGATCTTCCTTTGATGAAGTGTGAACACTAGACCTCTTTCCTGGAGGTGTAATTGTGATTCACCTTCCTTGAAGGAAGAGGGGGGAGGGAGGGAGAGGAAGGGGGACTAATCTGTCTTACTATGTTTAAGAGAAACTATTTCCAGTAATCAACATATTTAGCTATTATTAAATGTTATATTTCAAATTTCTATATAATGTGACTGTTGCCAATATTGTACAATTGCTTCTGTTAACAATATAATTCATCCTACGACTTTCAGAGTCATTCATAGTTAAATATTTACCCAATGGATCTATATTTTTCTTCAAAGAAATGGAAAATAAAACAAACAAATGAAAAAATCCAAAAATTCTTTAAAATAGAAAAGAAAAATGAAAATTTCAAGCAAATGATGGTTGAAAATATGGTTGTAAAAATACATAAATGTTTAACCTGCAAAAATTGGGGAAAAACCTGATAGTTATCTCTGGCTTGTACCAGCATAAACCGGGAATGACTAACTTGAATAATATCATTAAGAAAAACTCTGTTTCAGTGTTGCTCTTGAGGCAATTGTTATAGTAACATGTAAAAATTCCAGGCATAACATGGGCCCCAAAGGCAGTGTGTGTGAGTTCTTAGTGAGAAAATTGTTTCTATCTGGTATCCATGCTGGTAATCATTCATCTGTACAGGTCCAGATCAGGCTTAGGCCCAGTTTTACTGGCTGGTAATACAAGGCTATTCTGGAAAACAAACAAAACAGTACTTTTAAAATGAGTTTACACTGGACAAGTTTTGTGTCATGCAGCTTTGATGTTTTCAGTTCTGCACTCAGTCCTAGGGCTAATGGTAACATATCAATATGTTATTGATATAGCCTGTCAATCTAATTCCATAATGTTTATATTCTATATATAATACAAAGGGAAATAAAACCAGGACATAGAAATTTGCTAAGACTACATGACAGATTAATGACAGAGTACTATAACACAAGTCTTCTGCTTTCTGAGCTACTGACTCATTAGTTGCCGCACACAGTGCAGTAAGATAAAGCAAAGTTTATAACAAATGCAGTTGATCAGTTCTGGAAGAATTGTACTCTTCCTTAATCATTTTCTTCTGCATTTTAATATATGGAGATACGGAGCTGATCTAGAGCTGCGATGTTTTTCATCTCATGGCAGCTATGTGATATGTCTAGGCTACAAGGTATCTCTGGTCATATCATTTTTTGTTATTAGATCACAGGACAGAGGAGGGAATGAACACATTTATTGGACCAACTCCTTGTGATGTCAGGATTCTTCATGTTAAAATTTATTACTAAATTTACAATACAATCCTTGAAATGCAAGGATTTACAGGATTGTCATGATTTCATAATGGTCCTAGAAGTTTCAAAGATGAGTGATCGACAGCGGTGCTAAAATATATTATTATGCAATATTTTCTCTTTCTGATACATCATAGATCATTTCATTAGGAATGAATTCTTTCTGGCTATTTTTTGGACATCAGATTTGAAAGTTAAAACTCACTCTGTATGTGAAAGGTGCTTGGAGTGCTGAATTTCAATACCAGCTTTGTAACAATATCCCGTGATAAAGATAACTTTCCTACCTTAGAGAAAAAATATCCATGAATCATCTTTTCCAATGGAACTGGCTAGACAAGTTCCAGAGAGAAATGCAAAGTGGTCTAAGCTTACAGCAATAGGACTTGTCCTTTCTGGCTCATATATTAATGTTTTTACCTCCTGTCGCAGAATTTTTGCCTATATGTATGTGTACTAAAATTATATACATTATACACATTATTTTGGGTATGATGAATTGTTTGCTGGATTTACCTGAAGAAACAGAAGAAAATCCAATTATTTTTTTTTCTTTATACATAGCAGACATTATTTTAATTTTAATCATGTGGATTCTGAAGTGAAATGTGCGTCTAAGTTTGCTCTAGACTCTCCCTAGTGACAAATAATATAAGCTCCCAAATGTGTTTTGACCCTTATAGGCTAAAGGCCAAATCTTCAAAGAAGTTCTAAAAATCTTCCAGAGAAGTCAGTTTGCCATAGTGCCACAACTCACAGTTCTGGTCTGTGTGAACACTTTTGACAGCAGATGATAGCTAAACAAAAACAGAGTATGAAAAAGATCCCTGTAAAAGATCCTATTGGGCTACTCTTTTAAGAAAACTAAAGGAAATGATCTAAAATAAGTTCCCTTACACAATCAGATCAAGTTAATCAAAATCAGTTTACAAATTCCATCTTTGATTCAGCCTGCTCCCTTTCTTCCTCAAAAAAACAAACCCAGGACACACAAATCAACAGTGTTTCTACTTGTGAAACTTGCTACAGTGGAGATGTTCCAAGTATAGTCAGACATTGTGTTTTTCCAGACACAGCCATGGAGAGTAGGACAAAAGCGCAGAATGCATGACAAAAGATACAAAAGTACTGGCTGATCCTAGCCCATTCTTTAAGGCTCTGCCTCTGAATTAACTGCAAGGTAATATAATATTCCAGTACTTCAGGGTGAATAGAGCCAAACCACTATTATTCTGTAATTCTGTTGTAATAGAACTTGGGAATGAGACCCAAACATATTGAGAAATTAATAATTCATATTAAGGAAACTGAAAAAAAAAAAAAAATACTGCCCAAAGAGGTGTGTGTGCCTGGTAAGGACATTGTGAATCAACAACTCCAATATCACTTTCTACCAAAACTTTGGGTACCAGCATTGTATAATCCCAATAATTCTTCAGACACATGTTCTTCTAAAATTGTACCAGGAACATCTGGAAGTTCTTCTGGTTCCATCTGATATATACATAATGTTCTCAAGGTCTGGGTCATCCTTTTGTGCTTGTAAAATTAAATTTGACAGATAGACATCTTGCAGGAACAGATTTTTACATGGAATTAGATAATTTCTACTGTCAGTTAGTATTGTTTATGTCTTAGCACTTCAGTGTATTCAGTGCCAGAAAATTGTATAATTAAAACAATTAGAGAATTTTGGTAAGGTTGTTAAACTTTAGGAATGAACTCAACATTTAAGTTTCGTGTTTAATCTCATTATATCACAGAATCACAGAATTGCTTAGGTTGACATCGGCCTTAAAGACCATTTAGTTCCAACCCCCCTGCCATGGGCAGGTTTGCCACACACTAGATCACTGACTGCCCTGGACCCCACCCATCCTGCATTTTAATGCCTCTGGGGATGGAGCATCTACAGCCTCTGGACAGCCTGTTCCAATGCCTCACCATTCTCTGATTAAAGCATTTCTGCCTAACTTCTAAATCCTTCCTTTTTGAGTGTAAAGCTATTCCCCTCATCCTATTGCTAGAAGAACATGTAAAAAGTCATTTTCCTTCCTCCTGTATTCTCCACAAATACTGGAAAGCTGCAATGGGATCTCCCCAGAGCCTTCTCTTCTCCAAGCTAAACAAGACCATATTCCTCAACCTTTATTCCATAGGAGAAGTGCTCCAGCCCTTTGATTATTGCCATGGCCCTCTGGACATTCTCCAACAGCTCCATGTATTTCTTGTGCTGGGTTCCCTGAACCTGGACACAGTACTCCAGATGGGACCCCATATGAGCTTAGTAGAGATGATGGTCATCTCTCTTTTGATGCAGCTCAGGATACAGTTGACCTTCTAGGTTGCACATTGTTAGCTCAACAGCTTTTTGTTCACCAGAACACCCAGGTCTTTCTCAGCAGGGCTGCTTTCTCTCAGTCTGTACATGTAACAGAGATTGCTTTGTCACAAGTACATCACCTTGCACTTGCCCTTGTTATCTTCATTAGTTCTCATGGGCCTATTTTTCAGGTTTGTCCAGGTCCCTCTGGATGGCATCCCTTCCTTATACTGTATCAACTACATCACTCAGCTGAGCGTCATCAGCAAACTTGCTGAGGGTGCACTTGTTCCCACCATCTAGGTCACTGATGAAGATGTTGAAGAGCTCTGGTCTTGGGACTCAACCATCCTCTGAAGGGTATCTCTTATAACTGGCCTCCATCTGGTCATAGAGCCACTGATCACAACCTTATCTGAGTTAGTATCAAATTATTTAGAAAACCTTTCAAAAAGTGTACTCCTATGATCACAGTAGCCAAAGCAAATTTAAGCCAAGTTTCTCTGGATTCCATGGAGAGATAAACAAAATCTGCAAACTCATTAATTCTTTCAGTTGTGATTTAGCTGGACCATGAAGTGTGTTCATTATTGCTTTGCAAAAATGTTGGCTGCAGCAATTCTTGCAGGACATTTTGTTGATAGTGAAATAAGGATGACAGTCTAGGGAGGAAACAGCGGAATGTTGTAGCTGAGATTAATTTCACATAGTATCTGTAAAATTTTCCTTTACCTCCACCACAGTATTCTTCAGACAGGAAAGCCTAATGTATTGCTAGCCACCACAAAACAAACATATGTGTTTTGTGGATATCAAATATCCAACATAGCTTTTGGATATTTCAGCTCTAGACTTCTTGGCCCCAAACTGAGCACTGCTCCCAGAGACCACTGCAAAATGCACCTCTGAAAGACTTCTGTTTGCCACATAAACAGACTCTGAATATTCTGTCTGGAGTAGGTCATTAAGGGATTATTTGGGAGAGAGAGGGAATTTGCATGCAGCCGGATGAAGTGAGTATCCTGTTTATTGCCTGTGCCTATTAAAATACACTTCTGTGCTTTCATCTCTGACAATTTTCTCCCAAAGAAGCAAGGACTGTTCTTGTTTAAAAACCACTGTCTTATTTTTAAAATGCTAGCAGGAAATGTAAACAGAATCCAAGGCTTACTTTTAAGCTGTGAGTTTTAGTTTATTGACTGAGGAATCAATCCTGAAGGGTACTGAACCTTCTGGCACTGGTCCAGAATAGCACTTCAGCACATGTCAACTTTAACACAAGGGGCCTAGTCCTATGATTAGAGTTAAGCATGTGTTTATGTGTTTTCTTGGCTTGAATCCAGGGTGCTCAGCACTTTACAGGATTATGCCTTCAAAAAGGTGTGTCAGTATCTGAACTTCAAAGTGAAGGTTGACCTATTGCTCTTAAATCACTTTTCACACATGCTAGATGGTAATACCAAATAGTCAGCTCAGGTCATATCCTCCTCACACCTTCCTTTGTCCTATGTGTTTAAGATGAAGAAAAATGATTACAAATGCTTCAGCAATTTCTGCCCACATTCCATGACTTGACTCCCATCAGATATCATTCAGTATATAAATGTGGTGTTCAGGCTAATCCCCACCAGTTTCTCTGTATTCTTTAGGGTGAAATCTCCAGGTGTGAATAACAGATCCAGACTGCTGTGAAGTGTCAGTGCTCCTATGGTGAACATTATCTTAAATGTTAAGAGTTCAAGTTTGTAAAGTATTTTAACTTTTCATCTAGACCAATGGAATAGTACTACTGCAAGGTTTATTACCGAGAGCAAGGGACACTCTTGATTTAGCAGGAAGGGAAAGATCTAATAACTGAAATCAAAATTACAATATTTAGGTGTTATCTTTTTTTTTTATCCCAGTGAATTAGCAGCATTTCACTGCAGGAACATATTCCACTGTGCAACAAACGTTCATTTAGGATAGTACTTTTTGAAGCCAAATTATCACAGCTGGAGTCTGGTTGAATTTCCACTTCAATATACTCAAGATGCAGTAATAATAGTGTTGGGTAGTGCTAGCTAGTTCACCTGAATAAAGGCTTTGGTATAATCTCTTAAGCCTGCTTAGAGTTTTTGTTTTCCCCAGATCCTACTATATTAAGAAACATGCTTGTCATGCCCCTTATCCATTTCTGCTTTCCCTGTGAAGGTATTCCTAAACCTTAGACTAATATTACATTCATCAGCTAAATTAACTTGGGAAAGTAAAGCTGGCAAGAACAACATTTCTAGACATAAGCATCCATTTCTTAATACATATTGCCACCTGGGGAAATCTGAAGATACAGTATTTATTGTATCTGAAATAAAACATAACTAATCCTGGAACTCACAGGTTTCTAGAATTAGTTAAACGTCTTATTTCCAAGCAATTCTTGATTAATATTATCAGACTTCCATAGTACTCCAGCATCTACATTTTCTCAGAAATGAAACAATAATGAACTTAACAGAGGTAGTGTGCATACTGGACATAAGGTAGATTGTCTAAGATAATTAGAAGTAAATATTGTCTATTTAACAATTATTTAGTAACTTATTTGCAGGTAGAGTTGTATTTGTAACCAATGGGCAAATTTGTCAGTGTTCGTCATCTGGAAATATTTAAGGACTTCCTAAACAGAAAATATTCCAACACAACCACTGAAGAAGTATTGAGAAACTTGCTGTGTAAACTGCTGTTAGATCCCAATATCAGAAAAAGACTTCCGAAAATTAAAGAGCTGCTGACACCTCATGGTAAACTTTAAAAAACATTCTCAGCAAACAGTACAAGTTCTGTTCTATCTTTTTATTTGTCTTGTTTTCTTTACAGTAAGGGTCGTTTACTTGAAAACAGCATCTTTGTTACCTAAACCCACATTTTGCAATAGCAGCCAGGTCAAAAAGGTGAGATGACAGTGGCAAAGGAACATTTTTAATTCAGGTAAAGAATCACATAAGCAAATAAACCTCTCAGAAGAAAATGGTTTTCTTTTCCTCCAAGGTTTTCCAGGATGGAAAAGAGTGGAAAAGAAATACAATGACAAAACTTCTTTTGTTAATAAGAAAAAAGGTTAGCTATTGCATCAATTGCTCTACACTAGTCATTAAAAAAGAGGTACCGCTAGTACAATACATGCTTATATTCCTCTCAGTATTATAATTTTCTCATTTGGGAGTTATTATCTCAGCTGTTTCAAATCATACAAAGCTGACATTCCATGTAAAGTGCTGTCAGCAAGTTACACTTTCTAATGGCTCAAAGCTGCTGAAAAGTTTTTGAGCTTTGGAACACAAAACAAAAAGGTATTTTTGCAATGCTTCTGATGTTTTCTCTCCTCCTCCACCACACCTTTTTTTTGTGCTGAGAAGTATCTTGTGTTCCCTTGGATGATGTTTCCTGACAGAGACACCTTTCAATCTGCCAAGGGCTAAATATGTGCTGGAATGTAAGGCAAAAATCCAAAATAGAAAATAAATTAATCTCCAAAGAGGGAACCTAAAATGCAAATATCAGGTAAGTGTGGAAATGAATGATTAAAAAAAAAATTGCGACAACAATAATTGTGGAATAATTTGGGAAATTAATGAGTAATATTCCTCAATAGCACATATTTGAGAAAGTAGCAGGTAGGACTTTGGATACGTGCGATTTGTAAGGACATTACAGACAGTTAGAGATTCACTTACTGTAAGAAATGAATGTCATATGCCACCTACCAAATATCTTACTCCAAGGAAGTATGACTGTTTTACATTTTTCATGAGTACAGTGTATCTACGGTGTATACACAAGCTTTTTAAGGTAGTCATACTCTCCTATAAATGTCTGTCCACTAGTGGTAGTGCTTTCCTAAGATACCTGCTCATTTGGCAGACTGATTCAGTCTGCCTACAAAATGAAGGTAAAATATATGGAACATATATGCGTTTCTCAAAAATGGTGTTTTGCGAAAATAGCTGAATACTCTTGGAAAAAAAGTTCAAGTGTTCAACTGTATCACTGACCACAAATGGCTTAGTGTAAATTAGCCTATCATTTTCTGATATAATAAATTATCTTGTTGCATCAGGAAGGGCTTCTGAAAATTAAAAAGCAGCTGAGTTGAAATAAATTACAAATAAATTGGGTTAGTTTTGCGACATAGCTAAGTCTAATACATGAAGGCTGCTCTGAATGCAATAAAGGCTTTTTTCAACCTTGGTGATTCTATGATTATTGGATTTGTCTGTCTATGATTATTGATTCTGTGACTCCCTTTTTATGGTATTGGCCCACAGTATCAGACACATATATTGGTGGCATGGCAGTAGAGGTTCAACCTTCCCACCAACATACTGTTATGTTTTGTTGCTAAGTAGTGGATGTTAGGACAGTGATGTAGGAGGTGCTGTGTTTCAGTAACAATGCCATCACTGTGAAACAGTGAGTGTGTCACCTCTGCTGGCACAGATTTTTACAAGTGCAGCCCACAGGCTCCTGTTCATCACTAGTGAGAATGCATAGCTAGTGGTGGTGATTAGGCTAAAGAATAGTGTTTTGTAGATGAGAATTTGCTCTATAAATAGTGTTGTTGTGTTCTTTGCATCTTTTGTAGTTTCTATGGAAATAAATGGAGACATTACTTTCGGAGCCTATGTATTTGATAGCTAGCCATTTTGCTGAATCTCAAGAAACATTACCAATTATTAGCTTTTGTACCACTCTACATCTACTCTGGATATTTATCTTAACTAGATTCTTCTACTATCCTGTCAGTCATGAAATAACAACGGTATAGATTTCATGACTAATATGTATATCTGCACAAATTAATGAGTAATCATGTATCTAAACAGCAGCATTCATATGCCATTCACAGATGTCTATTTTCAAAAACAGTACATATATGAAAGTGAGTGCAAATGTTCTTTTAGCAAAATAGTCATGCAGATATCTGACACTAAGGAAGCTGTGGCTCAGAGATTTTCTATCTGAGCAGCCCCATAAACTATTTAATTTCTTAGATTTTCATTTAGAATTTACTTGCAAGAAACATTAAAAATTTCTTCACATTCTGGAGCTATTAAAAATAAAAGAAAAAAAACAAGAAAGAAATCTTGAAGAAATACTCAAAGGATTCTAAAGAAAAGAGTATCCAGACCAATAATCTGTTATAAAATTTGGCATCATGCAAGTACTCTGAATCAATATGCTCTTGTGGGCCAAATTCACTTTATTACTTTGGGAAACATGAGTGAAAATTGATTTTAAAAGGAAGACAGAAATGGTAACTTGAAGTGATTATTATAATTTTTCAATGACTTCAGTAACGATGAATTCCTAAATTTTGAAGACTTAAAACTGGCAACTACTTGGCTTCTCCAGAAGTAGGAACCAGAAGAACTTAAGGTTATTTCTAATTACAGGATTCACCTAAATACTATGATAAAAAGCTCTGGAGTGAAGAACACTAATGCCTTGTTGTTTTGAATATGGAGAAAGTTATCCACATTTCTCTCCTGGCATTACGTATTTTTTACCTGTAAATCCCTTCTGCGATTACAATACACTTAAGCATGTAATACTATGGGCATAGCATTCATACTACAGCAACTGCAAGAGGATCTTGGCCTTCATTCAAAACTCCATGGCACCTTTTATTCTGTTTTCTACTCATTATTCTACTACTCTGGACTACTTTCTTGTAGCAATAGGTCTTGAGGAACCTACTTTCACAACCAAGCTTGTTTTAATACGTTTAAGATTTCTGTCCTTTTGCACTAGATTAAGGTGACTGCAAACAAGACAGAATTTGACAGCTTCACGAGAGACTGGTCTGTACAGGGACCCTAACTGTCAGCAATGCAGTATATAGTAAGGATTTAAAGAGCAAAGTCAGTGTTCTAAGTTTAGAATATTTTCCTTCTGCTACCTAATAGGTAGAAAAATATTTATTTCCTTAGTCTTCATTGTCTGTTTTACCCTGGAAAGAATCATCTGCTTGTGCAGGAAGTGCTAAGTCATGACCTGAATCAGTGATAGAGCACCAGGTGAGAAGGCGTGGTGAACCCTGGTAAGTGCAGGTGCAAGGAATGCACCTGAGCAACTAGAAGGGGTAGATTCTGGGTCTGCTCCTCCTCACTCTCATTTAAGGGTTAGCAGGGGAGTAGTAGTTCTTTTTTGGAGATTGTGCTCTTCTTGAGGCTCTGCTGGCCTTTGGTAAGCTGTTGGGTTTTTTTTGTGTGTGTGTGGTTTTGTTTTTTTTTTTAAATCATTTTATAGACTAAATCACGGCTAATAACTTTGCTAGTGTGTTCTTGGTGTGGTAGAAGGTGCTATTGCATCATCCATTGCTGCATGGTGTTCCAGAGCAGTATTACCTTTAAATGTCTTTAGCTGATAAAATCAAAAGTGATTTAGTCCTTTTCTGTTTGTTGATTTTATGAGCTGCTTTTGATGAATGAATCTGGATGCAAAAATTGTTGACTTTCAGGTGTATGTTTAAACTTTGTTGCATCAACTAGTCTGCAGGACTACTCTGCAAGTCTTCAAGCTATAAAGCTTTTAAAGTCTGTGAGATGTTTTGCTACTCCATGCTAAAGCTACCTCTATTTTATCTTCTGATGTACTCCTTATGGATTTCCTGGATTTTATTCCCATATTCAGGCTTTCTCAGTTTATGTAAGAGTTGGCTTTTGTTGTCATATTTCAAAGAAAATTACAACTTAAAATTTTACCTTTGGTATAAATTCTGATAATGTCTGGATTAGTATAGGTACACTAGTGGTGGTTATATAAATGGTATATGTAGCTATAATAATCAAACTCCTACCTAGTTTTCTCTAAGAATGAATATGCAGAAATATGCCATGTGGAAGAGATTCCTTCCATAGGTTGCAACAGCAAAAGAACAGATAACCTGTTTGACAGCAAATTCCCAGTGTGTTTTACAATTGCATATGCTGTGGTATGTCCTCACTGGTATTTTTCACCTGCACTTTATTTTCTGACTCAGTAGCTTTCTAGCTTGCCATTGTAGGCTATGAAATTTCTGTTTATTTATTTTTTTTTAAATCAACAATTGGACTACACTGGAGTTCACTTTCTTTGGAAGGAAGCTGAAATAACCACAGCTTTTCATTGTAAAGATAATAATTCCTCCTCTTTCTACTGCCAAATGCATTTACAGAAGAATTTAAGCAATGTTTGAAATATGCATATTTACTTGCTATCTCCTGTTGCTTTCACCGTATTGATGCAATTGCCAGACACTATTAATCCTGGCACTGGGAAGTTAGAGGGAAACCAATGTTTAAACTGTTCCAGTAACTGCTAGAAGTTATTGTCTGAAGTATGCTTCACTTTACAATCTATATGTTAGAGCACTACCTGTCTCCTGTGTGTGGTGATGGATAACATACTGTGAATAAAAGTAAAATTAAGTGAAGCAATATGGGTAGTATTAGCAGAAAACTCACATATGCTTTGGAACCCATTAAAGTCTTCTTTCCAGACCATCAAATTTTCTTTGCATAAATTATAAAATAATAAAAATAATGTAGAATTCCTTCACAATGCTATGAAAGCATAGTAAAAATGAGTTTCAATGTTGTCCAAATTTCTCAAGCACTTTTTTCTAAGTATAACATAAGAACACTTACCAGTAATATTCTAAGTAGCAGTTGAAAATACTGGCAGAAGATGAATTTTTGGTGTTACTGTAAAATATCCAACTGTTTACGGGGATTATGTTATATCCAACTTGAATATAATATCCAAGGGTTTCAATGTTTATGTTGAAAATAGCTTCAATCAGTGAGTATTCAACTTAAACTTTGTTTTCTTATTACTGAACTTTTGTAAGTGAACTATTTCTGACAGAGAATTAGAGGGAAGAAAAAAGTTCTTTCAAGGGTTCTTCTACAAGCAGTCAACAGATTGTATCTAGCACATATTCTGAAATATTAGAAATGCAAAGTGCTCAGTTACACAGATACTGCAGTCAGACACCACAATGTTCGGCTGATAGTCATTCATGGGAGTATGGAACTAAAAGCAATCATTCGACAATGTGTTTCAATTTTAAGTCTCTAGAGACCCCATTACAAAGTCAAAATTAATAAAAAGAAAATAAAGGAAGTTATAATGTTGTTTAAAATAACATGTGAAACTTAACACAAAAGCTGTTAAGATAACATTACTGTCCAACACAAACCTAAAAATACAAGGGAATTTTGAATTAGGGCAGATGCAATAACCTTAACGCAACCCCGTTGAGCCTACCAATTGCATACATATGGTATGTAAACTAACCTGCTGTTCTGAGACCCTCTGCTAAAGGACCATATGTTCTGCAATTGGTAGGTGCAGAAGAGCTCTGTGAAGGGTGCTTTGCAACTGCTTATACTACATTTCTTCTGGACTTCTTGGTTCACATTCACACCTTCATTATACCATAATCTGTTTTTTTTTTTGTTTGTTTCTACCTGATTTTCCATTTATTCTGTTGAATTTTAGTTTCATGTGAAAAAAATCTTGGGAATAAAATTTTATTGAGGAGTACTGTTTGCCAAAATCACAATTCCAATCTTTTTATCCTATGAGTTTTCACCTAAATAAAACATTAATGTACTCTAAAATAAATGATATATATTTTGCGTTTCTTTTGATCCTGTCACTTGAGTGATTGATGCTTCTTAACATTTGGTCCTACTGCCTTTTTTGTAAATCTTAAAAAATAACTTATTTGTTTTACCAGATTTAGCAACAAGATCTCCAATACATGATCCATGTGCAATATTTCACCACAATGTACTGTTGTATTTTTTCACCATTTTGACCATTCTTTAGGTAACTCAGTACAGATTAACATATCCATTTTTCTGTATGCAACAACAAAAAGCAAAATGTTCTCTTTCCTATGTTAAATATTAGTCCTTATAATTTAATGTAGATCAAGGTGGGTAAAGGAATGCAGCCTTTCATTAGGTTTTTGAGTATCTTCTAATAATTACTTAATAGACCTTGGATGTAAAATCGTTAATTCTTTTAGGACACTGCAGGTGCCTACAAGCTCTAATCAGATTAAATATTTGCAGGCGAAACAAGCACAAAACATTGAAAAATGTTCTTAATGTCTTTTTATGACAGTATATACACAAGTTAACTGTGGGGCAGCAGACAATAGAACCTTATTTTGCAAAGTGCTTACATGTTCTTGTACTTTTGCAGTTAACATATTCGTGTAAGAGGGCTGCTCTGGAACTAATGTCTCCTATTTTAATATGTTGGCCCACGATATCAGAGGCAGATGTTGGTGGGATAGCAGTAGAGGTTGAACCTTCCCAATAATATTCTATTACATTTTGTTGATGTGTGAATGACAGTAGCAGAGGGGTGATCTGACACAAGTGATAACCTATGCATGTTAATCGTTTAAAAAATGAAGAAGTAACAAATATTCTACTGGAGGTTTTTAGTCTGTTTATCTATCTAGTTTCCAAAATCCTTCTCTAGGTTTTTAAACACTTATTGGAGTACTCTTAGGTGTAGTGATTGTACAGAAGTGGTTTCATTTTTCTGTAATCCTAGGATCTTTCTAGTGCCAGATCTATTAGTGTGGAAACTGAAGTAGCCTCAGACACTTTGCTCTAGACTTCTTTAAGACAGTTACCAACAACCTCTCTGTGCCTATTTATGTGTAAAGTGTCAACTAGTAATGAGACTTAGTCTTCCGTCATACACAGGTGCAGAACATTTGCACTGTCTCTACACAGGAGTTTTCTCCTTTCTTGGAGTCATTCTCATGTGAATGCCATTTAAGCATTCTTGGAAATGCACATTCAAAAGAGAGAACTCAATATTATCTGCAGTTTACAGTTCAGAATGCAGCAGTCACTTTGACGTTTTAGTAATCAAAGCTGAGAAATACAATCGTGCAAAACCATGATAGGTTTTTACAGGTTAGATTTCTAGTTCTTATTCTTGGGAAAGAATTTAAGTGGTATGAGTTATATTTATGTGGATAGGTGCATCAGCAAAACAGGACTTTTGCTAACTTTCTGCAGTAAGCAGTTACAAGTTTCCTCAGATGTTATGCTGTTGTAGAGTCCTGCTCTCTCTTTTCAGTCTTAATGGTTTTCTCGTATGGGTTACAGAGGGAAAAAGGATATGTCAGATTTCTAGGACAAATGAAAAGTTTTGTAGATGAAGGCAAGATCAGTACCATGCCTGGGCATAAATGGACCATCTCAACAATGTAACAATTTCTAATTTGACGTGTGTGTACTTCTCCTTAATAGGAGATGAACTTCAAATTTAAAGCCAACATTTATAGTTCTTTTGCAATGGATTTGAACTGAACCTGAAATATAATTCATTGCACATAAATGGACATCTAAGTAGCTTCAGTTTTCTACCTAAAGAACAAGAGATTCCTGATCATATGCAAGCTGACAGTACTCTGTTGACATAATGCTGAACTGAGACAGGTGCTAGAAGAAAGAAGTGTTTCAAAGAACATAATGTCCTTCATGGACTGCCCAGTTCCTATCCACATTAACTCTGAAGTAGCTCTGAAATTAATTTAGATTTTTCTTTTTTTAAAGAATGCATTTCTACTTACATGATACTTTTGAGTACCCAAGCAGGTTGGATTGCTAGAGAATTAATTTTAGAATTGTGTAAATTTCTCACACAGTAGAAGATTCAAGGGGTTTTAGTGTTGTATGTACTATTATCTGTGAGAAATATGTAATACTTTACATCTAAATGATTTGGGAGCTTTAACCATAGGTTGTTTGCAATCTGAGTAATGTGATCATTGTAGATACAGGTGTCCCTGTTCATTGCAGGGGAGCTGGACTAGATGGTCCTCAGAGGTCCTTTCCAACTCTAAGGATTCTATTATTCCCTTATTTCTTAAAAACTCTTATCTGATGGAAAAAGTTTGGTAGACCTCAAGATGGACTTTTTTGTCAACTTCCTGCATATTTTCAAATGTTTCTATCTCACTCCTATGGCCTATAGCCGTAAAGTGGATAAGTGGCTCTTTCAGATCTGATGCCAATATCCATCTGCAAATTGGCAGATGGTGCCATGAGACAAGGCAGTTAGTTGGCAAGCCCCCCACCCCCTGCCCTGCAACCAATTTAGCTTCTTATGTTGGCATGGCTCCTGCCATCCTGAGCCAGTGCCCAAGTTAGGCCCTCTAGCATGTGACTCAATATGCTGCTGCTTAGCCTTAGGACAGCTAATCATGTATTCCTTCAAAATTGATGTGAATTAATTAGGCACTGTGGGCAGGGGCAGAAGGGGAGAAAGTACACAGTCTTAGTAAAACAAAGCAGAAATGCANACACATACTCTGCCAGTAGCTAAGTTCTGCCCTTAATTTATTTATTCTGACAACAGCTTTACTTGTGTAAGACCAGGTTTTTTCTGCTGGGCACTCATTAAGTTACAACTTATTTGTTTTGTTAATTAGCTCCAACTTTCAGGAGGTTTTTTTGTCAGGCAGATATAGATCTTTTTGGCAATTGTGCACTCCATGTAAAGGAGGAAGTGGAAAGCCTGTTGCTGTATAAGTGTATTTAGTTCAAACAGGAGAAACTAGTGCTGGAGTTAAGACAAGCTTACTGGCTGAGTTATGGGGAAACTTCATCAGGAAGTATTGTTGCATCAGTGGGGAAGTACTGTAACTATGGATAAAGGACTAAGCAAAATGAAACAAATCGCTTCCCTTCCAAAATTTTAGATGTTAATATCACAGTGTTAGGGTAAACACAGAAGCCCTTTGATCTAATAGATGACAATGTCATAAATTTCCTCACAAAACCTTGCAGTGGGACAGAGTCTGACTTGGTGCTGGGTTTGTCACCAGGGACTCTGTGTGTACAATGGGATGTTTGCTCGGGCCTTTGGAGCTGGGTTCCAGATGCTAAAGGCGGTTTGCTTCTCCTCTGATGTCTTGCAGTTTCATTCCAACTTGCCAGCAGGTACCATGTATATGATAAAATTAATGCAGTAGCAAAACAAATATCATTGGAAAGTGTTAAATACAGAGGGAAGAAAATAACTGGAAGGTTAGTTTTCTCTTATTTTTTAAATAAATGAGTAGTCAATTGGGAATGTCCCAATAATTGAAAAGAAATTTCTTTGAAAATTAATGTTTTAGCTGAAAATTACTGCTGAGAGTTTCTACCTTGAAGGTTTCAGTAGTTCACTGTGGTGTTTACCTTGCTTCCAATTAGGTTAGAAAAGCAGTTTTCTCAAGCAAAGCCCCTAACAATCAGATGTTTTTGTATGAGGTTTATGACACCACAATTTTTCTTGTAGATCCTGTATAAAGCAGTTTCAAGTCTGTAATTCAACAATCACTCATGTGAATCTTCTACTGTTTCTCTATTCATTAAGCCAGCATTATATGGTGACATAAAATTACAGACAGAAAGGAAAAGATTTATGTATATTTGCATGTGGAGATTGTGCAGGTAAACAAAGTAAATTTATCATTTCTTCTGGTGAGTTTTTTGTCTCCAGACAGAAAGCTGAAGATTTTATATATCCATTTGAATGTGGTAGTGGTGTTGCTGTTTCTTGCTTGTATGTTCTGGATCTACAAAAACATAATTTATAGAGGTTAAACAGAAAACAAAAACTAAAGAGATATAGTAAAATGATGTTTAAAGTATAATATTAGTTCTTTTTGTTACACTAGGGAACAACTTGATCAGTTATTTACCCATCTATACCATCAGGATGTCATTCACTCAAAGGATACACTCCAAAAAAAAAAAAATCAATTATCTGAAGTAACAAATCTATAAGAATTATTTCTTTCCAATCCTGTGAGGGGGGGAAAAAAACACAATACCGTATATCTTGAAGCTCTGAAGATATAACACTAATAATATCTCCATTAAATAATAGAAATGAAGGCCTTTGGAATCAGTAAATCATTATTGCTGTGGTATGACCAAATGTTAATACGTATTAATGCAAAAATATATGGAGAACAGATAAACCCTAAACTAGTGGGAAAATTTATACATAGCGTTCACAGACTCAGTGAGTAGGATCACACATCCCTAAAATGTGTTTCTTATTGAGAAGTGAATTGGTAGTTTGATTTGGGAAAATAATTTTGGCCTCCTATTATTTGGAAACAGAGGAATAAAATATATTTACTTATAAAACTATGTCCATAAAATTGAAATATCCAATAAGAACAAGTCCAATATTTTGTAATACATAGATTTTTTTTTTTCTCACACCACCTTTTCAACAGGATTCCAAAAGAAATTAGGAGGTTGGGGGACAAATATTAAACTTTCATCTTGTATATTTGAGTGCATCTAATAATGCATAAGAATATCAGAATTATCTTACCAATACAGCTGTGAATCCAGGATTTCATCTCTATCAGGAGGGAGCATTATATACATTATATTTATGGAAGAAACATATTTCATGAGTGTATTTAGCTTATAGAAGATCTCATAATATTTGAGTGCAAAATGTATGTGCAGATAGGTGACTATGAAACAGCTACATGATTTCCTTTATAAGTTCTAATTCCTTATGGCATTTTCCTCTTGGCCTCTGAATGTTCAGAATCTAATTCATGATCCTTTAAGACATTACAAAAAAAAAAACCCAAAAAAAAAACTTAGTCAAGTATAATACTAAAATACATTTTAAAATAAAAAGAAGTCAATAAAACCCCAATAACTATTTCATCAAAAAATATAAAAAATGAACATTCCTCTTCATTAAGCACTTGCAATTTATGTGCTCTATGCTGTGAATGTATTACTTTATCTGATTGGCTCCACTAGTCTGAGTTTTTTCTGATTAAATATGTTGGGTAAATAGTTCTGGATGAATTGTCTTCTTCTGCACTTGCTGATGACATAAGCAATGCAGACCTCATGTTGCTCAAAGAAATATATTCCTGAAAGAATGACACACTTCTAAGAGAGGCCAATTCTGAGTGGTCAATTTGCTCATCTCTTGAAACTAGAGTATTTCATAATGCCAGCTGTATTTGCCATGTGGTGCTTTCCAAGATAAAGGAGTTTAATTATTTCAACTGTTTATTTGAAGAAATAAAATCAAAACACTAAGTTCTGTAAGCATAATTCATAGTTTATCAGATATTTAATTTGCCCCAAATAAAATACATGTATACATTAACTTTAAAATTATTCGAATCACTGATAAATATAATTGAAAAAGGTTAATATTATCTTTACAATAAATAAAATTAAGTATTGCGTCAAAATATGAAGAGATGCTAAATATTTTTGAGTTTCTGACTGGTCTCTGATAAACAGTGGAATTATTAGCAAGAATGCATTACTATGCTTGGTGATATTTCATATGGTATTTGACAATCCTTAGGGGCTACTTCTGTTTCTCTGTAAATAAGATAAAAGGGACCCATTAAATTATTTATCTTACACATCATAGAAAATCTACAGGAACATCACTTAACCTTGTCTATCCATCCTTCACCTTCCATGTTCTCACATGTGAATAAACTGAAATTATAATACTTTAGAGTTTGTATTATGAATATGTAAATTTTCCATAGTACGTGTTAAATGTTGCTCCATCCACAACTGCTTTGAGTCTGTCAAATAAATTAAGAAGACTGATTTGGGGAATGCATATAACTTCTATACATCTTGGGGAAAATGTAAAACATTATGAAATTGAGTGACTGTGAGCTATGACCCACATAATTCAGCTGTAAATTTCCAGTCACATACATATTGGAAATATTATGTTAATATTTTCTTGTTCCCTCATATGTAACTGCCTCAGCAGATGAACATGACAAGTGTCACATACCATTTTTTGTGAGCCATGGCACTGTCAATTGCAGTAAAATTACAAGGGGATGATTGATCACTTATTTTTTTTAATAGACAAATATGAAGAAACAAGTTCACCAACATGGTTAATTCTTTTTAAACTTTCATATCAAATAATCATAATACTCAAACTCTTAGTTCCTCAGGATTTTTTGTAAACATAAGGAAGGCTCATGAGCAGGTGAAATCTGGCATACTTTTACTAAGAAAATGTCATGCATGTCAAGTTATTTTATTTGAGTACCTGATTCTTCTGTTATTTAAAAAAATGAAGAGTAACTGGCCAGATAGTTTATAACTATTCACTCAGTTGATTTTATTTCTAATGCTATTTCTAGGTTTTTATTTCTGTTGTTGCTTTTTGTCTTTTTGAAAGAATTAAGATTCTTATGCTTGGCAAGAATGACATGAATGTTTTATAAATATGAAAATATAAAGCCAGTGAAAGCAGAAAGCAAAGTTTATAGGGATGCTGGTGTCTTATAAGGTTGTGTGCTCTGCTTTCAGAATACTTTTCTTAATATCTAATCTAAATCTTCCTTGTTGCAATTTAAGTCACTTTTCCCCAGTGGACAAAGAGTAAACTTTTCCTTTAATTTTTGTGTTTGGGCTCATAGGTCATGCTTTCTACATCTTTGAAAATTATTTCGGCTTTCTTCCAGACTCTTCTACAAATTGATCACATTCTTAACTATCGTACCAAAACCAGATATACTGCTCCAATCACATCCTACAAAGAACCATTACAATAAAATAATTATTTTACATTGTCCATATACTTACTGTGACTTTCCCTTTTTTGTAACAGCACGGTGCTCATAATGCTCAGCTTAACATTAACAAAGATATCATTAACACTAAATTGATTCCTGCAAAAAGCTCTCATAATATGACTGTTTATTGCCTACCCTGTGCTAATGAGTTAGTATTTCAATATTACTCCTGTTCTGTGGAATTAATTCATTTTGTTATTTCAACACATGGCACCTCTTCATCAGGAATATCTTGAATTCTAATTCTCTTCTACCATTTATTTCCAGATTTTTAAGTAAACTGTGTTTCCATTATCCAGACAATTAATAAAAGCATCACTGGTATCTCAAAGCTATTTTCTGCACTTCTCTATAAAAGTTGTGCAAGCTAATTTACATGTATTTTCTTGTAGCACTTCTTACAAAATAATATATATGAATCTGACTGGTTTTTTTTATTGTTGTTACTGTTTTTAATGGAAATATAAGTTGAATAAAATAGAAATGAGCAAGTTTATAGAAGTCCATAACATACATTTCCAGTTTCTGGCTCAAGAGATATTTTTGGACACAAATTTGTAGGAAGTCAGAAGGTTGTATTGAGATACATGTGGTGTGATACTTCTGTATTGCTATGTCTGCTCTCTTTTTGCACCTAGTAGTAGCTGGTGCGAGTCAGAAGGAATGCTAAACAGATTTTTAATGTGATCCACCCTTACATGTATAATTAAGATTCCCTAGCCAACCCAAAGCCTATCAGAAATAAAACCCTTCATACCCTGTAAGAGGCAAACTTTTGGGCCCTAGTAAAAGTAGATCAGTGAACAAAACAGGAAAAAATATATAACTTTAACAATGATGGTGTCACTGGTGATGCATTTAATGATATCTCCAAGTCCTAACAGAAACAATGCTCCATCCACTACATAAATTGAGGAAAAGAATCACTTTTGAAGTAGTCTCTATTTCACAAAGATGACAAGATATTAACAACATAAAGTATTTATGCTGGCATTATAAAATCAAAACCTTCTCATTCTTGACATTTTCTCTTGTTGCTTCTCTCATTCTTCTAGAAAACATACAAAGCTAAATGCAAACTAGGTATTTTTAATCTTGATTTTACTATGTTCTTTACACTGGAGTTTAAGTTATGCCAAGGCTAGATTTTAATATTATTCTGCAGTGTTCTAAGAAAAAAATATATGTATATATGTTTAATTCATTTGGTGAAACAGAAGAACTCAGTAAAGTCAAAAATTAGCAGAAATCCCAAGTCAGTTAGTGTTGGAAGTTGCAAGCATAAATACAGAAAACCAAGTTCAAAAAGTTTCTCTGAGCACTAGTAGTGTGATGGTTACAAGCTAGCCAGTGGCATCAAGCAACAGTGACTCGCTTAGATGTGTACTACTAAGTTCATACTAAGCATAAACTATGTATGTATTCCTAGAGTGCCAAGATTTACATATTGGTTGTTAATAAACATCATTTTATACGATTTGTAGTAGTAGATCCTTCAAAAACCATTAATATCAAAGCAAGAAAAAAACACTAGCGAATTCAAAAATTCTTGCTGTGGACTAATAAAATAGCGCTAGGAAGTTGCTGTGATCACTGCATACTTATTCTTTTGAAGCATAATAGAACCCATATTAACAGAATTTAAAAACTACTGTGAAAATATAAGCCCCTGACACTATTGTTGTGTTTTATGGGATCATCAAATGGGTAGCTTCCAGTAAAATCAGTGACATATTTTCAGTCCTGGTGTAATCTATGGACCATGACAGGTGATCACAATTCCACAAATCACTGCCAATGATTGAGAAGTCCTACTCTAAGCAGAGGAAACTACCTTGTCAACAAAGTCACAGTGGCAGTGAGCTGGTTATATCACACAGAATGTGCAGATTGTTGTCTAACTTTTCTCTTTTTTGGAGAAAGTTTCTTCCTGCAGTATGATTACATAGCAATGCTCTTATTTGCACTTTTATCTTTCCGTGGGTTTTGATAACAATTCCTTTTCTCAAGGCCTTTGATATGTGCACGGTGATGAAAGTCCTTATAGGCAAAAGGACTCCTTCCCAACTCTTGAATCCCTGTTCTCACACCAGAGTGACTTGTGAAATAAGCAGGATGCACTTCTTGTTTTTCTTGCTACCTGCAGCAGGTTTTTAGAACAACACATTCTTATATAGAACAATACTTCTAATTCATTCTGTCTAAAAACAAAAAACCTTAAGTCCCAGGATATTCTGAAGCCACAGGAGAGGTAGAAGCCAAGACAGACCTGACAGTGCAGCTCAAAAGGAATTTAGCCACAGAAAATTGAGCTAGTGTGTCTTTAACTTATCTGGAAATTCCCATTTGACACAGGAATTTATTCACGTCAAAACATAAACTTGAGGATTTATGGAGTTTGTCTCTAAATTCAGAGCCCTAGAAATGGTTTACAGACTGAAATTTTGGTCCACATAAGAAGTTTTATGTATATATGAGGGCGGTTCTGAAATTGATGTTTCCTATTTTATTATGTTGGCCTAATGTCAGTGGGCACATTTTTTTTTTCACATATGGAAAATCAGTTTCACATCTTTGCTTCATCACTTCTATGTCAGACACCATTTTGCCAGACTGCCCCTCTGCTGCCATCTTTTACATGGCAACAAAATGTAAAACAATATTATTTGGAAGGTTCAGCCTCTACTGACATCCCACCAGCACCTGCCTCTGACGTCTTATGCCAACAAAATGAAATAGGAAGCATTACTTACAGAGCGGCCCTCCTAGTTATGGTTTCTTATGTATTAAATAGATTTTGTAAATGGCATAATTTAGAGCTGTTGGAAAAAAAGGTGGATATCACTGAGAATATTTGCTAGGCTTAACCTTGCAGGTCGCTCAGTGAGTTGTTCGCTCACTCCCCCGTACTTCCCAGTGGTAAGGGGGAGAGAAATGAAAGGGGAAAAAAGCAAAGTAGAACTCATGGGTTGAGAAAAAAACGTTTAGTAACACAGAGAAAATAACAATAATTGACATATATATATGACAAATATGTATATTTATGAATGTTTATAACAAGTGATACACAAGCAATTGCTCACCACCTGTCAGTCAGTGCCCAGCTAGTCCCCAGAGTAGTGGAACAGAGTGAGATGAACAGATAAACTATATGTTATTGCTGTGATTATTAGGTTGTAACATGAAATATATAAAGAATTTTGTATTTATTTTTTGTTTTTTTTTTCCTTTCACAGGAATGTATTATTTCTGTAGGATTAAACTTTTAATAAAGAAGAAGAATGCGAAGATCTGGCACATAAGAAACATCTGGTGTGATGGAAGAGGTAGGATAATTATGATTTCTAGTGAGTTCATCCATTTCCTATGCATCAACAAGCCTTTAGCAATGCTCATCTACTGAAAAAAAAAGTTTTAAATAATGTTTACACTGTATATTCTTATATATTTCTTAAATACGTTTATATTTGTCTTCATTTTTCAATCAAAAGCTGATCTCACAAGTTTAATTAAAATTATATTAAATATATACTTAAGATTTTCAGTATATAGTAAATGTAATATGAAATTATTAATGTCTACTCTTCAGTCTTCTACTCTGGGTTGTGGTAAGAACAAAAAAAAAAGTTCATGAAGATGGAGCCATTCTTCTATTTGAGTAAGTAGTTCTTACCAGTCAGATATACCACTGTGTATCAACAACTTTATGCATACATTAACAAGTTCTGCTACCCAGAGTTACACAGAATTTTTATTTCTGTTGTCTGTGTTATTGAATTTTATGTGTAAATTATGACTTCTATCTTCAGGGATTTTAGATTTACTTTTTCATAAAAATTAAAAGTCCATTCTCTAGAACAAGCATACACAGCAGAGAAAATAATGCTAGAGAGAATATGACAAAAGTAGGGGAAAAAAAAGGAAAAATTTAGCATCCGAAGATTTTTTTGAATTTACAGACGAGATTTCACTTCTTAGTTGCTTTTTCTATTTTCAAAAATATTAAACAGAAATTTATGATGTAGAAAATAACTTACTAATTGTGTTTATAAACTAATTTAAATTTATATTAGTTATAAACTGGTATGATATTTGTTGCTTACTATGCAGTATACTAAGCTACACTGTGTAGAAAAATGTGTACACCTGTAAGTAGACTATAGAGTATATATAGGTGACAGCTTTCCATGACAGAATGTTTAATTATGGTAGTTGTGTGACTGAGGAAACTGTTTCCAAAAAGCCCCATTGTTTTAAATATAGATGGTAAGCTATTAGCTAAGGTCTATTATTCACAAATGGGGTCATCTATATGCTAAATCTGTTATCAGAGAATCAAAATATTTTCACTTTTGTCTTTTTTAAAAATACTGACATTTGCCCATGCTTGAGCAAAATTGCTTTGATGCACAGCCCAAATTAATTCTTCCCTGGAAAACAATCTGCATCTTTAGGATCACATGGTATTTCCAACAATCACAGTGAAATGAGGGTGATAACAGACAAATCCCTCCGGCTACCGCATCTTCTCCTTCTCCTCTCTCCTCAAAACAGAGATGATATGACGGAACATGCAGAACCACAAACTACTACAGTGCGCAGTTCCTACTTAATAATGACATCCAATAAGTTAGCAAAAATCTGCCAACATCTGCAAGCTTCCCTACACTGCTGTGAGCTGAAGTTTAAAATAATGTGTGACAGTGCTGTGGAAAATACAATTGATTCCCTTCTTATTGTGTCAGTTCCAAACACAGACAATATTGATGATGCTGTACAGTAATCTTATTGGGCTTGGGCACAACTGAACATTGGTCTTTGTCAACTCATTATTCCTCTATCAGAAGGATCTCACTAGATTGATCTTGCCAGAAGCTCTTGATGTGTCTCACAAATCACTGTTCTGCTGTTGGCAGGCATATTCGAGTACTGCACGGTAATTGCTGTTTTTTTTTCTCTTTTCCCCAGAAGGCAGTGACTACATATTGCAAGTCATTGTCATACGAGAGAGTATAACTGTCCTAACAAGATAATGTAGTTAACTGTACAGTATCCGATCATGCCAAAAGATGTGGTCATATTATATGTGTTACTAAAGGAGTAAAATTATTTCAAAAGGTAAATTCTTTTTTTCCCCAATACTCCTATAATAAATAACCCAATTTCTTTTTTTTTAATGTGAAAAATAAATTATACTACTTAAAACTGCAGCCCAAATATGGAAAGACCTTGATGGACTTTTTCTATTTGTGCAAATAGAAAAAACCATACATGAATGTCTACAAGAGCAGTACTACACTGCTAAACTCAGACATTTGAGCATCTGATGAGGAGTGACTATATCACGGAATTTTCCTTTACATTTTTAGCCAAAGGAAAGTAACCTTTTGGCTCCTAAAATCTTTCATTTGTCCTTCTGAAGGATCTAGGAAGATTAACTAAGGTCTCTGGCCTAGGTAAATTCTTTCTTGAGGACACAATAAACATGTCCTCTGGCTAATCTCGGAAGCACACATTGGAAAAAAAAAACAACAAATTCAAAGACTTGACACACTTGAGTCAGCTAATCTGGGTAATAGCAAGAGTCTGTACTGGAGTTTCTCCAGGAAAGCTTAGACATATACTGACTGAAAGTGCCAGTGGCAGCCTGCTTCATTCCTTCACTGAAACTGGGAAGAATAACAACCCTTGAACAATGAAAATTAAAGCAGCCAAATCTGGCTTCTTACTCTCTTCATAGGAGAGAGTTTTCTGGGCAGGTACAGGGATTCAGTAGCAGGCAGGAGGAAATATTACTGAAAAGAGTTGTGATCCCTAATTAGGCTGCAGAATTGAACGAAGAATTTGGGGATTCCCACCTTACCTAATTTAAGGAAATCTAGCAAGGCTGTTTGCAGCAGAAAATCTGTCAGTAAAATCCTTTAAAAATCAGATAAAATGCATGAAGACAACTTTATCTCCTATCAAACACCCAAATATGTTACACTGTGATTTTCAAGCAGTAATATAAATGTTATACAGGCCAAGATAAAAGATATAGGTACTAAGAGTTCTTGAAGTGATGAAAACTCTACAATGATACATATAGATTTTTTTTTTTTTTTATGTGAGGGTTCCAAAACTACTCATGCAAATGATGAAGATACTTATGAAAATAAAAAGTAAGATGATTCCACCTATAGGTAGCATACACAACATAAAATTATATTACTTCAGACAAAAATACAAGGATCAAGGTAAGAAAAAATACCTAAATTTCCCTTTGTTTCACAGATAGTTTAAAACCAGGGTCATTCTTCAGCTATATGATGACCCTTAGTGGATGACATACTGCTAATGTATGTCATATTGTTTCAGACCAATACTCTGGTTCACAAAAAATCCTGTAATTATTAAAAGAAAATATTTACAAATATGAACATTTTATATTAGCTTTCCTTAAAGGCTTTGTGATATGACTTGTCAGTTAAAGTAGGAGAAAAATATCATAGTGTGTTTCTAAAATAAAATTCATATCAAGCAGGAAGCAACAGAGTAAAATAAACAAAAATGCTTAAAAAATTAATTCAGAATGTGCAAAATATTCCAGTGCACCAAAGCTTAAAAATAGCTAATAGCCAAAAGCTAATAATAAGTGCTCCAATAGCCAAAGCTTAAAAAGATATCCTCAGGTCATACTGCTGGACCAGTATGATGCCCAGCATTTTAAGTTACTGTCTTTCGAGTTGTGGAGTAACATCAGATCACATCAGGAAAAATCTGTCTTGATGAGTCTCTATTCATTTTGATAAATTAGTAGGAAGTGAGTGACAGACATATATGTGGTATTTGGCTCATTAATTATTTTATCGTGCAGATAACTTGTTGAAAGGGTAAGAACGATAATTTAATAATTTGATCAAAATATATCAGACACTGGAATTAAAAATCCTAATGTTCAATTCTTTTAAAATTAAATAAAGTTAGATATAACAAATATAGTTAAACATCTGTTGTAGTCAATGTAAATATTAACATATCTTAAGGGTTTTAGGTCTGATATAGTTTAAAGGAAGAATTATGATTTATATTAGAGGGAGCAGTATCAGTCAAATACAAATCCAAGAATCTGTATTGAAAAAAATGTAAACATGCCTTGCCTCCAACGCACAAAGAGTAAAAAAAAAAATTATACAGAAATATGAATTTAGAATTTTTAATTATGGAAATAGTTTGACAAACAAGGAAGTCCTTGTGGTTGGTTTTGTTTTGTTTTGTTTTACGCAGGAAAATATGAATTTCAATATTAGTGAATAATTTATTAGGGATTTTTTTAAACATTTCTTGATAGATAAAAAACATGCATTATCCATTAAATATCTGCTATATTATATACAGATTGCTATATAAATATACAGATTTCGGTTATTTTAAAGTACAACTTGAGTTGTACAGTCAAACTTCATTAAAAGTAAAGTCACAGTTTGAACTCATGTGTACATATGTATCTTTTATTAACTACACGTCTATTTATTTGCTCAGTTTAGACTACAGTTGGATGCAGATTTAACTTCACTTTAAAACAACAAGAAATTCTGACAGAACTTTTCACACCTCACATATCTGAAGCCATAAGAACAATGTCTTATCATGGTCAATCCAGTAGTTACATGCTTTGCAGAGCCTGTAGCATGTAATATCAGAGGTATTGTCTGAGACTTAAGCTTTGTTCTGAGAAAGGAGCTGGCATATTTTTCAGTTTTTGTAGATATTGTAAGGCTGATAAGGGACTTGAGTTAAAGCACTTTTAGCACACCTGTCAAGAGTCACTTCTATGTCTAAAGAGTCTAAAAAGCCGAATTTTCTGAATTACTGAATAGAAATCCCTTACAACAATACTTATCAAGAATAATTAAAGGTGAATTCTGCTGGTTGGTAACAAAAGCATGTAGATAAATAGATGACAGATAATAAAAATTCATATGTAAACTCCATTGTTTCTCAGTAGCTGTATCAATTGAGAGACACATTTGCTTGCATATGGTTTTCATCTTAAAGGAATAGTACAATTTTTTGGTCAATTTCTTAATGAAATTGAATAAAACAACTAACATAAAACTTGTACCTTTAGCTGACATTACTCTCTTCCCACAAAAACATGGATGATGTTTTAAAGAGTTTCCAGTCATTAAAGAGAGCAATCTCAACATTACTTTTCTCAAAACCAGACCAAAACTCATAGTAAATGCCTTCAATTGTAATACGTACTGTTGATTTCAGTGAAGCTATTTTATTAGTAGAGCATTGGTGAGCACAAACCAGGGTGTTAAAGTCTGTTCCAAACCACTCTCAACATATTTTCACGAAGACATTGTAGGGTCTGATCCTTAACTTTAATATATGTTTCCTTTAAAATCAGTGTTGCTAGAACAGCTTATATAATCTTCAGTGTAAGCACCACAACTAAAGATTTAAAAAGTGTGTGTAGCATGTTCATATTGTCTGGTTGAATAGATAGGGTTTCAGACAAGATAAATGAATTTGTTTATTTTATCCTCTTTGCTTGTATTAGATTACTGCCCTGCCAATGTGCTACTGAAGGAGACAGTGAGGAAGTTCAGAACTTTACTGAGTACAGGGACTTGTATAAACTGTATCTTGCTGGATCATATTATTACAGATTGCATAACGCACAGAGTCGTAACTGTGTTTAAGAACAACTACAAAAGAAAAAGAAGTTCTCAGTATAATAAATAACTCTTTTTGTTAGGTAGGAATTAATTGTTTCCTAATTCTGATCAAATCATGAGATTATATCCACATTAACACAGATTAATTGAATGTAATGAATGCTAATAGAACTAATTAAATTAGGCAGTGTTGCACTGTGTGAAATATTTTCTAACAGCTCCTTTCACATTAGTAGTATATTATGTGCATATTTCAAAAACATAAAAAGTAAGAATTAAGTTAAATGTATTTTATGGTGAAGGTACATTAAAGTTCCATGACATGAAATTTGGAACCTAGTTAATGGGATGAATGAACTTTTGCCCTATGAAAGTTGGCTTGGTACACTTTCTCAAGNTTTTTTATTTTCTGACTTATAGTACCCATGGTGCTTGATGCTAAATCATGAAATAATGAGTACTGAATTACTTAGGTCTTTTCCAGTTTCGCCTGAAAATGGACTTTAATTCAAAACTATGTCTGGTTAGTTAAACTATCCACAGTCAAATTTGATCTAATAATTTCTATAAATTAAGATGTAACCAGAATTATATCTTAAGGTACAACTGTATTTGTAATCTTTCCCAGTGACATTCAGAATTATGGATTTTATACCATTCCATTAGAGTCACATTCTCTGTGGGAGAGTGATATAATATGTATAAAGTTAAGTAGTTGACAGTATTTTGTATACATAATAGTTACTTTTTAAGATTTACCTGTGAATAAAGTTTTAATATCAAAAATCCATACATTATCAAAAAGCAAATCAGCTTATGTTTCCTTTTCACTCATAATTCTATAAGTGACGAAGATTTCTTCTGATTTTCTGTGACCACACAGTATCCCTCTGATATCATTTTACTTTTGGATCCTCGTGCTAACTTACTGAAATATTTTCAGTTTTATTTAATTAGATTCAATTATAAAATCATTTTCTCTTACTAATTATTCAGTGTTCTAAGAATATTTATTACTAAGCAATTGTATCATGAAATGGAAATGTAAAATTTATTTACGTCCACTAACTTTTCTTCATATCTTTGACACAAAATATCTAATGCAACATTGTATACAGCATTTCCTGAGGTATTTAGCACCTCCTAGGCACTCTGGAAATTCACAGCAGCTTTTTTATTGTCAGGAAAAGATGTGTTTTATTAATTTATNAATTTTTTTTTTTTTTTCCTGTACGAGTCACATGACATCCTAATATAGTTAAAAATCTCAGTGTGGAAGTTTTCTTTCCCTCCTTTTCTTTTCCCCCTTCTTTCCCTCCTTTTCTTTTCCCCCTTCTTTCCCTCCTTTTCTTTTCCCCCTTCTTTCCCTCCTTTTCTTTTCCCCCTTCTTTCCCTCCTTTTCTTTTCCCCCTTCTTTCCCTCCTTTTCTTTTCCCCCTTCTTTCCCTCCTTTTCTTTTCCCCCTTCTTTCCCTCCTTTTCTTTTCCCCCTTCTTTCCCTCCTTTTCTTTTCCCCCTTCTTTCCCTCCTTTTCTTTTCCCCCTTCTTTCCCTCCTTTTCTTTTCCCCCTTCTTTCCCTCCTTTTCTTTTCCCCCTTCTTTCCCTCCTTTTCTTTTCCCCCTTCTTTCCCTCCTTTTCTTTTCCCCCTTCTTTCCCTCCTTTTCTTTTCCCCCTTCTTTCCCTCCTTTTCTTTTCCCCCTTCTTTCCCTCCTTTTCTTTTCCCCCTTCTTTCCCTCCTTTTCTTTTCCCCCTTCTTTCCCTCCTTTTCTTTTCCCCCTTCTTTCCCTCCTTTTCTTTTCCCCCTTCTTTCCCTCCTTTTCTTTTCCCCCTTCTTTCCCTCCTTTTCTTTTCCCCCTTCTTTCCCTCCTTTTCTTTTCCCCCTTCTTTCCCTCCTTTTCTTTTCCCCCTTCTTTCCCTCCTTTTCTTTTCCCCCTTCTTTCCCTCCTTTTCTTTTCCCCCTTCTTTCCCTCCTTTTCTTTTCCCCCTTCTTTCCCTCCTTTTCTTTTCCCCCTTCTTTCCCTCCTTTTCTTTTCCCCCTTCTTTCCCTCCTTTTCTTTTCCCCCTTCTTTCCCTCCTTTTCTTTTCCCCCTTCTTTCCCTCCTTTTCTTTTCCCCCTTCNAAAAAAAAAAAAAAAAGAGAGAGAGAGCAAAAGAGAGGGACAATTTGATGTAGCAATAGCAGCTACAACATAAGCTATCTGACCTTGCCCTTCCAATGACCCTAACCTTGACTTGCAGGGACACTCTCCCTAGGGAGGAGATATATGTTATTACATGTTATTTCATTACAAGGCCCTTGCTGAGCAGAGACTGCCAAATGGACTCAATTAAGTGTTTCTTGTGATGTAGATTACTGTCTACTAGGGTGAGTTGATACTAGTAAACATTTTTCATTCTCTTCAAGTTTGACTGGATATGACAAGCATGTGCGTTATTCATTCTATGACACTTCAGTGCATGATTTATATCTATTTAGAAAAACCATAACATGCAGACTTCAGTTGTGTACAGCAATCTTTTCTCACTCTTTGTCCTTCAGCAAGAAAACTGTATTCACACTCAAGGATTATGTAGTCAGACTTCACCTTCATTATTCCAAAAAGAAATATTACATCAAACTTCTGTTGTATCCTGGTGATCAAACTGTTGTTTAGCATTGAGAATAAAGTTCAAACATGTCAGAGATTCAAATCTATATTCATTCTGATCTTCTCTAAGGAAGTTGTGTCAGGGAGAAAACACTGAGCAGTCATGAGAGTTGGGTTAATACATTGCTTATTTAAAATCAATCTTCTACATTAAAACAATGGCTGTTGGTAAAAATGAAGACTATTATCTCTCTCTACGTATATTTTATATATATACACAAGAAATATTAATACATTTTCAGTAGGTTCTCTTTATATGATAGTTCTCTAGAAGTTGTCTTCTGGAATGTCGTTTGAAACTTGTGGAAAAATATTCCATTGGCTGCAATGTACTTTGGGATCAGATTTCAATTCAGAACTTGAATGAATGAGAAAGCCATTCCAAGAAAAAAAGAAGAAAAAAAGAAAAAAAAAAGATAATTTCATCAGATTTTCAAGTAATAATTTTTATTTTATTTTTGCACATACATATGCATAAAAATATATTTTTTTTCAGGCAGCTAGATAAATGCTAGGATCCTGGAGGATGCTGAAGTTTTTATAATTATTTGTAGAAGGTTCTTCCATTTTTCTTTGATGTCTGTTGAACGTGAAAGCAAAAATAACATTCATTTGGTCATGAAGGTAAATAGAGGAAATATGAACCCCTCTTGTTCATCATAAAAAAGTAAATTAGGTTGTAAACAATAAATATTTTTCCTTTGCATCGTTGTTTCAAATAAAAGATTTTTCTTTTTATTTTTGTAAATCAATTAATGTGCTTGCCTTTGCTTAGACAACATTTCCTCCTGAATATCTTTTTGAAAATTATTTTGAATTTATGTAACTATAAATATTAGTTGCTTTTTAATTTTTGATGTTTCAGTAACTTTTGCTATTGTAAATGCTGTCTAAATTTTAGAAAAAAATGCTAAAATGAACAGAGGCTTCTGTTTTGTTGAAGTCTCACCTAGAAATAGATAATAAAAAGAATATTGGAATGGAAGCACTTCATAGTGAATCCACCTAAGTCTATTTGAATACTAACTGGGCAAATTTTACAGAAAAAAACTACTTCTGATTGAATGCCACTTAACAATTTTTTTTTTTTAACATAACAAAACACAACACAATTACTTCACAAGTAAAAGGAGACCTGACACAACAGATCTGATACCATTTATTCTTTTACAATGTTGCATAATTAGAAGTCCAGCAAAAGGTATATTCTGCTTTATTTCTATATTTCATTTCCCTTATTCATATTTTAACATGTGATAAGAAACTAACCTACATATAGCTTTAAAACATTATGCTCTAATGCTTGAAATAGGTTTATTTTAAAGTCATATTTGGTAATTCTTGTTTGATCTGGTCAATATAGTTCCTATGCCTTCTTTCAACATAATGTGATAATTCACTGTTAGAAACTTCTTGGCAAAGCACACGTAATAATTAATTGCTTGCTAGTAGTATACCTTTACGTATGTTATGAAATCTAACAGCATATATTTATTAAATAAGATGTGGTAAACCAATAGGTTAGAATAGCTGATTCAAAAAAAGATGGAGGGAAAGATGCAGAATCATATGAGAAAATCCCGTACTTCTAATATTTATCATTTTTCTCAATTTTCAAAAATTCTAAATTAATTTAAGAATTTTAAAGGGTAAGTGTTACAGGATCATGCTGTCAGCAATAATAACAGCTGCCTTTACAAAATAACTACAGATAATTACAATCATTTAACTCAAAGTACTGAGCTGCATCGTGTAAAACACAAACCATTTATCATTATTGGCCTTAGCAGAAACAACTTCACCCAAATCAATATGGGCTCAAAATATCCATTAGAAAATTCAGTGATTGCTTTCAAACATTGGTAATTTCATATATACTTATGTTTATAAGAAGAAAGCAGGTCAGGATGTTTCCATTCAATGCAAACAAATTTCTTCTAATTAGAAATTTCATATAAAACAGAATTGCCCCAAGTATCCTTATATTGATACTATGGAAAATCAGCTGTTTTTGCTGAGCTGTGTTAAATTCTGGAATGAAAGTCACTGAATGACGTTAATGCATATAACTATAAAAAACTTTAAAAATAAATGATTTTACTAGTGCATGCAAATGCTTGTGACTGCAATTCGACATTGTAGTGGAAATGGTAAGTCACAGCCTGAAAAAGTGATTGAGCACCTGGTGGGAAGGGAGGGCCAACCCAGGGGAGCTCAGGTGCAATCGAGGCACCCAAGTGACTAGAAGGGATGGAGTCAGGGTCCATCCCTTGCCAGACCTCATTTCAGGTTTGGCAGTGTAGGTAAATGTATCTCACTGGAGATCCCTGCCTACTAGAGGTTTTCTAAAGGTAAGTTAATTTTCTTCTTTTGTTTCTCTTCCTGCTGCATTTGGGCTTGTTCTCACTTGTTGTAGCTGCAGACTTTGCAATCTTGCTACTGTTGGTGTGCTTTCCATCGCATTATAGAATTACAGACATGCAGTACTATGTTTACGATTAGTGACTGGCACTTTTGGTGTAATGAATACAGTAAAAAATTACTACTTTTTAAGAACATACTAAAATAAGAACATAAGACTTACCAGCAGTGTTGTTGTTTAGTGTCTCTATTTCTGAACATTCAAAACAGTATTTTGTTATAGGATTTTTGATTAAAAATAAATACCTATGGTACACCAAGTACTGCAAATAGTATAGTTGCTTGTAAGACTGCCAAACATTCCGATGTGGAATTTCCTCTAAAACAGAAATTCATTAAAAAAAACCTATTCAGACTTTACGTACAGGATTTTTTTTTTTTTTTTTTTGCCCCTCTTATAACAAATAACATTTTCTTCCCCTTCTTACCTTCCTCTGGTTTCATAAACTATGAATACTAGATATTTTTAATCTTAATTTTGATTTCTTTGGTTCGTTATGTTTGTATTGGGTATCTGCAACAATATTTTGAGAGGGGTTGACATTGCTGCTGACTCAGCAGCAGAGTCACTGCAGGATACAGCTGAGCCAATCAGAGGAAACCAGTTTTTAAAGGGGTAAAGACATCAAGAGAGATTTGGTATAGAGAGAATGCAAGAACAGATAGGATTCAAGGAAGTACAAAGAATGAGAGAAAGGAAGAAAAAGAAAGGAGATTCATAAATAGTTGAAAAAGGGAAGGAGAAAAAAAAAAAGAATAGAGGAGTAGAAGGATCTCTATGGTGGATAAAAAACTCCACCAGTGAGCTGTAGATTACAGAGTACCCACACTGGAGCACAGGAGAAGAGGGAGCAAGAAGACAGAAAGAAAACAGCACGCTTTTACTCCCTTCATCTTTTGTTGTCTCACAGAAATGACCAGCTGTGACCAAAGGGGATAAGAAGAGGGAAAGGAGTGGCCACTGATATGATATTGAGAAACTGAGTATGTTTAAGGGAAATAGATGATGTTCTCCTTAATTGCGTGTTTGTCTTCTTGTTTTGCAGTTTCTGAATCAACATTCAAATGCTTATACTCTTTAGCAATAAATTAAGTTCTCCAATAAAATCTAGTTTACCCACAACAGCAATTAGTCAGCGATTTTGTTGTCTTTATTTTGGCTTGTGAGTTTTTTTCACTCCTATTGCTCCTGATTTCTCTCTGTTTCTACTCCACTAGAGGTAGGTGAATGGAGACAGTGAGGAAATGGCTGTGTGACTGCCTGGTTGAAAGCCATGGCTGGCTGGCTGGCACATCACAATGTGTGTTCATGCCTTATCTGCATCAGATATAGTGGTAATTGTAGAGTCATGCTTTGAATAAGCATTTGCCAGTGCATAGTCAGTGCAGGACTATATTTTCTGCAAATAAGCAAAGGAAAATCTGTTGGCTGATACTACCGTCTTTCATAAATAAATAAAAAAACCCAAAACCTGTCCTGTGGCTTTTTGCAAAGACTACAGCAATCAAAAAAAGTTTGGAAGTTTGATTTTTAGTGAAAGTTAAGGGGATTATTAATTTAGGATTAATAATTAGGAAAGATAAAACACACTGTAATAGTGGGAGTTGAGAAAAATGTGCTAAAATCAGAGAAGGATATTTGTTTCATGCACTTCTTTAGCTTTGTCCGAAATATCTAACAGTTAACTCCAATTGTTTCTGACCTTATGTGCATTGTAAAATAAGAAAATAATCTCTTTCTTAGCCTTGCACGATATCAATCTATTTTGCTACTGTGAGGACAGATTAACCCTTGTGTGCACTTTAGATAGCTATGCTTGTAGTGATAACAACTTGAAAAGCCAAATGTGCACTCAAAAGGGAAATTAGTATAACTGCTGTTAAGGGAAACAAGTGTTTAGACTCTGTGCAGCACCAGAATAACTGTTAATTAGGTAATGTGTTCCGAAAGCCGGAGAGAGATATTAAGATCTTCTGATTTGTCCTCCTGCATAATATGGGACTTAGAACCTTTCTGAATTAATTACTGCATAAATAAAGATGAAATATATAAAACAGCCTACCATGCTTGAAATATTTACAGTGATGAGGACTTCAATTATGCACTTGACAAATAATTCCTATGGGTAATTGGTTGCATGTAATTTATTTAAGCTGAAATTTAAGTTGATATTTGAGATGTTTTTTTATATTTATTTGCCATCTTCATGTGAATGTATATTTCTACATCCTATGCAGATTTTTTTAATAGAGTATTCAAGGCAGACTTGAGCCATTTATTTTGAAAGACTGTGTAGGCTGACATTGCTAGAACTTAAGTTGTAAGGCATTTTAAAAACTCATTAAAACATGTTTGTGGTTCTTCCAAAACTGGATCTTTGGTTACAGGAGCAATGTCAAAATCCAGGCTACTCTTTTGTTACTTCTGTTCACCATTTTATTTAATTTTTATTTTTTAATACCCTCCTAGGTTATGTAAGCCTTTCTTCTGTTAGCAATGCACAGGAAATTCCTCTCTTGGTAAAATGCTTTTTGTGCTTTTCCAACAGTGAAAAGGAAAAGAACTGTATTTGTGGAAAGTGGTTTTAATGGTGACTATCAAATGTATCTTTGATGTAGAAGCCATTATAGGCTTTTACTGTTAGCCTTCCAGCTGTCCAGTGTGTGCATCTATATATACATATATACCCAAACACATACCAAAAAAATCACAACTGTTCAACTATGACAGCTAAGACATTTCACTCTGGACTACTGTAAATGTGGGAACAAGGAAAGTATTGAGGTTTTTGACTACCTGAGAAAAAAGAATTTGTGAAGCTCTCAAAAGCCCAAAAGGTAGGTATGAGAGAGCAGAAATAATGCGATGATTTTTTGTTTGTTTGTTTTTGTTTTTTGTTGTTTTGTTTGTTTTTTGTTGTTGTTGTTGTTTTGTTTTGTTTGTTTTTTTTTTTCCCTCTGTAAGAAAGGAAATAATCTGTTGCATACCCTCAGAGTGTTCAGGGAAACTTGGCTGACATTTTTCTTCATGAAAGGACTGTATTAAAGAGATACCTGACTCAGATTTCTTTTTCTTTCCTAAAGAATCCTGCAAGTTGTTGCTCATTACATCAGCTACAAGAGAACACTGTTGCTTCTAATATGGTAGGTAGAATTCCTAATGAACTCTAGGACTTGTAAAGCAGTACAAAATATGTAGTCTTGAACAGCTGAAGGTGATAAGACAAATGAAATAAATGAGAGATCCTGGTCAGAGATTGGTCTGGAGTGGAAGATGTCTCCTATTTCTTTCTACAGTGTTTTGCTAATTAGGTCTTGCTGTCTTTCAGTAACAGCACATATTATTACCTGAAAGGAAATTCTAATATCAGTTATCAGAATAAGATACATCCTGGTCATGCAAAACATAATGAAGCATATGAGTTTAGAGGAATATGCTGATCTTCTTTTGGTAAAGTCGTAATCTGATTCATATTACTAATCTGATTCATATTACTAATCTTCAGATCTGAAAATTCTTCTTAATTGGCAAATGTGTTGTGACTACATATAAACATGGAAAGATGAAGACCCAAAATTTGTTGTTTTGGTTTTTTTGGTCACAAAGTGCCTTATTTACTGATCTCTGAACCTATTTGTATTGTGAACTGCTCTGTTACTAAGTGTTCAATTTAATTTTATCACATATTAGAAGTGTTACTTTATATTTTGTTCAAAATACAAAATTCTGTAGTTTTTACTTCTGTTAGATCATAACGCGTTGCAGAAAAAAATCAGCATTTATTACTTCCGTTCACTGTGATCCTGACAACGTTGTTTCTGAATGTTCAGGATATCCCTGCTGATTCGTTGGTTCGTTTTGTTTTTCTCTCAGTTTATCTGGTGGCACCTGAATCTACCGAATTTGAAGGATAACCATGAAACTGCTTCTAGTTTTTTTTTTAACACTCCTTATATAGCCTTTGTGAAATTTGACATCTTTCACTGCAGAAAATATTTGCTAGAAGCTTTTCAGGGAAGTCAGGATTTGTTACATTTCTATGTTAAATTTTTACTTTATTTCTTATTGTATTGGGGAAAAATTGAGATTAAGCAGTTCTTACTGTTTTTTGATTCTCACCTGGTATTTATCTTAAACTCAAACAATAAATCAAATGAAATCAAAATCATCAAATGAGAATTTGTTTCATATCATGTCAGAATAATCTGTAGATCTTCTTAGGGAGGAGTGTGTCAAGAATGAAATGTAACTCATCTAATCTTGAAATCTACATAGATGTGTGTTCCTCACTGGTGTTTTCATTATGCAAAGAAGTTCATCAACATTACTCAGTGCTGGTAATACAATTACAACCATCGTTAAAAGATTGACTTTACAAAAATGACGTAAACAATGAATGATTGGATTATATTCATAAATGGTGGAATTAGGTCTGTTAAATCATTCTGTTCTTTTGTCATTCTGTTCCATGTTTCTATAATCTATTTCAGTAAATATGTTAATTCAGGTTTGTTTACTGCTTTCCTTTTCATAACAATCACACTTTAGAAGTTTGATGTCAACATTAGACTTCATTATAAGTTTGTACTAATGTTTCCATCAGAATAGAAGTTGGATAATGATTATCTATTATGGTCGCACACAGCTTTCAAAGTGAGGAATGTATTGTAAAAGAAAGAGAAGTGGAGGAAACTTGTACGTAGGGAAGTAGGATCCAGAAGAAAAGGTTGAGGGAAACTGAGAGGAAAGGAAATATGTGGATGAAATCAGGAAGAACAGTGTATGACAGATATAAGATGCTGATTGTAAGGACAAACAAAACACAGAGCAGAATGTTTAAGTGAAAGCTCTCATGTTTGAGAGAGAACTTGAGGAAGTGCTGGATATACATCTAGCTGAAAGAAATAAGTACTGGACAAAGGTTATTTCTGTACATTAGAAAGTAGAAAAGAATTAGTGGAGTCATTCTCTCAGGGGTAATGGAAAAGCATTTTTAATTAGACTGTACATTACCAAAAGCTTCAGTTTTCTGATAATTTAGAAGTATACATGCATAGTTCACATTTATGTTAAACTTTTATACCATGTTTATAAAATTTCTTGATTGATGAAAGGCTGAAAGCTGACTTGTGATTTCTGAACTCTTTTACTCCACAATGTTGCTGTTTTTTCTTGCAGTACCATCTCCTTGAATGAATAGTGATTGTTTATTTGTGTATGGAAGATTAAAAGGAAAACTAGCAGTATCAGCATAGAAACCATTTTCTTTACAACCCAATTAGGAAGAATAGAACCTTGAATGCTGAATTTTCTCAGGAGGGGAAAGAAGGAACATTCTTTAAAGGTGTTGTTGGTCTCATTTATTAAAGGATCACTGAAATGTATCATGCATCATCTAGCAATAGCAAAGGTCAGTTCTGAAGCAGGCAGCTTCTCGCCTTTTTTTTTTTTTTAAATCAACTTCAAATATTTAGTAATTTCATACGTTCGTACAGTGAAGAAAAGTCTATTTGGAAATATGTCAGCTGAGGAGATTTTTTTTGCGTAAGAAAGCTGTTGAGATCACATAGAGGTGAAAATATTAATTTTACACCCTGACTCCGGAATATTATTTCTGTGGACAGCCTTTTTTACACTGAAGTGAAAAAGTTTAAAGCATATTGGCAACTGCTGAATTGAGTGCAACATACACACGTTTGGTACTATGATGTGATCCATATTTCCATTTTCGGCTTCTTAAAAAATATGAAGTTTAAATTATAGCATGGTTTATTCCAGTAGCTATAGATTGCAGAATATGCATTTAAAATGACATAGATATGATAGATAGCCTCCTCCTACAAAATGTTGTTGCCCTTTTTCCTCAGGAAGAGGCGGCAGTTATAGCAACACATCTTAGCAACAAATCACACCATATGTATTTAATACAAATATATACATTACAATCTGTCATTTAGAAAAAAGGCTACTATCTGTTCTTCTGTTATTGTAAGTTTTCTTTAAATTTTCTTGAAAAACACTGTTAATAAGTCCTTCTTTTGTTTGTTTCTTTTGATGACATAACACTAACAATTTCCAAGAATTAGTACTGTTATTCTAATAACATATATAAAACATGGATCTTCAACAGAAAATCTAAGGCTACTGAGAAACAAATTCATTCAAAGAACATTGTAAAATTATGAAAATGACTAAATCTGAAACACTTTCTTTCATTAAAAAAGGTCATCTATACAGCTTTCCTACAAGCTAAAAAGACAGCCCAGGCAACCAATGGAAAAGAGATGGAAAGCATTATGCTATCATTCCCTCCACAGTCATCCCAAAGGCAGGAGACTGTTGCCTAGCAATTCTGATTTACACTTTCCTGGGTGTCACGCATACCATGAGGTCCAATAAAAAGCCCTCAGGACAGTACATTTTCTAATGTCAGAAGTGTACCAGGAAAATATACCACTATAATGTTGCTTGGAAGGGCTCATATTTAATGTTGCAAGCAAAATTGTTTTCCTCATGGGCTTGCCCTTTCTTTTTTTCCGTTTCTTCATTCAACATTTCTTAAATAATAAAGCTTTGCACGCATTTCTTGATATTCTTGTCTTTCTGCTCTTCAAAAGAAGGAAAGCTGCTTTCAGTGTTCCCTTTAGAATTACATTGACCAGTAATACTATGTTACAAATTTTGAAAATACTGTCAGTCAGAATTGGTTGCATTTGCCAGTTTAAAACAAAATTCATTTCAAAGTACTTTCACTGCCATCGAAAGTAATTGGAAAGCCAGCCTGAAAAATCTTCTAATGTGCTTTCTAAAATTGACTATGGCTGCAGAAGCAGCTTCTTATACAAAATATAATTAATTTCTATCTGTCTATGCTGATCAGTGCAGGCTGACAGTCCCTCTGCATTCTTTGTTTTAATGCATGTGAATTTTTTTCAATAGACTACACCTCCCTTTCATCTCCTCCTTTTCCTTGTGTAAATTGGCACTTTCTGTCTTCTAGGAATCTCATTACTATGTACTGATTCTCTCTTGCTTCATAATGGAGATACCAAAAGAATTGTAAATATGTTTTTCTTTACCAAAGTTTTACTCATGTATGTTTTATGTTACAGTGGATCTTACATACCAGTAGTTATCTGAATTATTCTAACTTCTTAGATTTATTGAAGTCATTATTATAATAAATCTGTACTATTTCAAGTTATGTATAAATCACAAACAAAACAAAAAATAAAATAACACAAAGCACAAACATTTAGTGCTGATTCTCACATGGACTTATTGTATCATTTTTACTAGTTGGGAAAATTTTTTCCATCTACCTGTACAAGATCAGGCTTACCTCTGAAAGGAAAATACTAAACAAAAAATAAATAAAAGAAAACCTATCTGTCATTTAAGGTAAAATTTTGTTCATTTAGAGTGTAATTCTTAAATTTTCCTTTTAGAATTTGTTCTAAAAACTTTGCTTTAATTTGTCTGATATCTAGTACCTTGTGCTTTCAGATCAAGCGATAGTACCAGTCTAACCTCGTAGTAGCAGATAAATAGCATCTTTCCACTCACATCTTAGAACTCCCTCTGATTGCATGCATGGTTTAAATTTGTGCAAGAATAGCTCCTCCTTTTTGTCTCAGGGTTGTTTTTTTTCCTTCCTAAGGGGGTTTGTGTTTTTGCAAGTGAAAATTAGCTGCTGATGTCGGACTTCCACAAGGTTGATTAGATACTTTCCCACTTTCTAGTGCTTTTCTCTATTTCTAAATACATTACTGATTGTGACTACTTTTGCACCAAGTAAAGCAAATGAAGAACAAGAAACAAAGTAGCATGAAAGATATAGGGACCTCCTATAGCTGTTACAGAACTCTAAGAGTTTCTTATGTATGGATGCAATTCTTTTTATAAGTTTGTATGAATTCTAACTGTTCTGAGGTAGATCATAGTATCTTAATGAAAGGCTACAATCAGCTCATCATCTTTTTGGAAATTAATGACTGTCAAAAAAGAGCCAGATTCAAACACTTGAATGTTATAAAGAATGAGAATAAAGAATTCTTAAAAAGTAATCCTGTTGCTATTATGTCTAGAAAGAGGCTTCACTAAATATCTGTGGGGCAGACAAATGTCACTTTTTCAAGGACAAAACAGAAAATGGAACCAAATTAGAGGAAGGTGTGTTGTTCAATCCATTTCAAATTTGAAAACACTGAATTTGCTGTTCAATCCTTGTTTTATTTTAAAATAAATTTTTAATAACTTTTGTATCAGGACTCAAATTTTGCATTGCTCTGCAGAGGAGGTAAGTGTTTTCTGCTATTGATAACTTTTTGTAATTCTTCTGCTCTCTGAGGAGAAATGTTCTGCATGAGGATTTTTCTATAGTGTTCTCTAATATTTCAGTTAATCACTATTAGCTTGAGTGTCAGTAGAGTATCCAGTGTAGCAGTCTGACTGTGAAAGTGACTGACCATCGTACTGAATATATTTACAATACGTGTCAGTAATCTATAATGGAGACCATTGTATTTCACTGCACTCTCAGTTTTAGGGGAGTGAATTTTCCCTGACAAACGGTACTGACAGATTTTTGGTTTTACCTAGAGTTCTGTGATATTTTATTCAAACTGCAGTGTGTCCTGTTTTAAGGTGAGAAGAGACAGTGATCAAGTTTCAGACAATGAATCTTTGGAGAAAATCAATAGTCTGATTAGAAAAAGAAAGCTCAAGAGTCTTCTAACCCTAAAAAGCTGATTTGATACCTCACTATATCTCAGTGAAAAAGCAAACTATATTAGGTTTTAGATTTACCAGATACATTACTCCTTGTGTAGTTTCAAAAGTATCGACAGTAATGGGAAAATCTTTGGATTAGCTCTAGTTTTGCCATAACGTATATCAGGTCCATCACTGGAGAGAAATACCCTAAAATATATCATGTAGGTGAGGAATGAAACTCGGAGGAGCAAGGGGCTTCCTTGTGCTATTTCTGACCCTAAATATTAAATTGAAAAAACTCTTTGTTTCAGATACTTGTAATATGTAGTGTTCCCAAAGAGACAATGAGAACAAAAAATATTACACACACTGCAAAAAGGAAAAATATAAATAAATATTGGGAATATGATGTGTGCAGGGGGTGGCTGTTGGGAAAGGATAATCAATTTAAAAATAAGTGAGTATCTATTGAAGTTCTAAACAGATGACTTGAAAGAACAGAAGTAAGATGTCAACTGTTACTTGCTTGAGTTTCTAAGAAAAAAGGATAGTGGCAGGGTGTTTAAGAAAATAATATCTAAATTACATGTGAAAACATATTTTTGGGAAGTTTCCAAATAGTAAAGCAGAACAAAGAAGACACTAGGTCAGGGACAGTCAGCTGAGTTTCACACTGCCTCTACTTAGAGTACTAAGTAGAGGCAGTGTCTGCACTAGCTGTGAACTTTTGCTGATGAACTTCCATGGCCTCTTTCAAGGAGGCAGGATTCTGGGACTCAGTCCAACAAAGCACTTATTGTGGACTTAACTTTAAACGTGCTAGACTTAATTCATCCTAAAGCAGTGACTGAACATAGATAGCATTTATCATGACATAGCCTGATAGCCTTTGGTTTCAGTGTGATCCTCATTTGTCTTCAAGCTCTTAATAAATGTAGTCTGCCGCAAATAGTTAAACTCTGACTCTGTTGCCTTTATACACACTAAGTATATGTAGACTATAGCCCAAAACCTCAGAGTTGTTAAACATTCCACTGGAACAACATGAACAGTTATCATCCTCAATATGAAGAAAGATACATTACAGGAAAAATATGCAGGAAGGAACTGCAAAACTACTTTTTCAGGTAGCAAGAAACTAGACAGATGAGGAATCTGTTTTGGAAAGGAGCTATCAAAAGTATGCTAGATGTTTATAAAAATAAGAGAAAAATACTAGCTCCTTTTTTTGGAAAAGATACAGGATAACAATTAAGTTACCAACAGTATGTTTAAAATAAGCACTATAACGTTTCTGTCTAGTATAATTGTGGGACTGAGAATGTTAGGATCTACTGAATTTTAACAATCTGTATACAGACTCTGTTTTGGCAATCCTCTGCCCTGGATGTAAAGAATAGATACCATACTGCATTTGCTGGACTTTGTTTTCTCTTTGTGTTAGCACCTGGCCACTGACTGAGACTATTCTTAGCTAGGTGGACCATTTGCAAATCTTTTTGATTTTCTGTTAGAATCAATAAAAGTTGTATGCGTAAGTAGTTTTGAGAAGCTGGGTCTGGAAATATGAAATTGAGAAAACATAAAATAGTTGAAAGCAGCTAAGCCTGCATATACCAAAGGTCACAAGATTCAACATATATTTCAACAACTGGTATACCATTCATTATCACGAATGTCCAGAGGGTGTTTATAAGTCAGTACAATTGCATACCAGTTTAAAACACTCAAAGAAACATGCCACAGTTAGAATTGGAAAATCTTCTCAGTGTCTTCTAAAAAGTGCAATCAATAAAGGAAATTTGTAAGAGATTTTTTTTAGTAAACAAAGAAAACTACGAATAGCAGACTTAGAAGTGTGAAGTAACTGAGAACCTTTAGTATTAGGTAATAATACAGTAGATAATGTTATTCAGGGCAGCCTTGAGCCCATAGACGTACTCATTTTTAGAAAGATATTAGTATAGACGATTTGTTTGGTCTCTTAAAAGTCCCTTGATTTATCCTGTAGTAACATTAGCTATACTGTTTATCAAAATATATTAAAGACCAATCAGTTTTTTAGTTAGATGACTGTGCTCACTCAACACCTGTTTATTGTCATTTATTAAAACAGTTATTAAAACAATCTCCAAGTATTCAAACAAGTGTCATAATTTTGTGAATTTGAGTACAATCTGAAGATATAAATAGATTATGCTGCTATTTTACTGCCTGAAAGGTGTCTCAGTGCCCACTTAAGGTTGTAATCCGCAATTATTTTTGAGATCTGCTATCTTAGATTGAGAAACAAACTAAAAAACATCATGAGGGAAAAATTCTTCATTATTAGAATAAATCCATATATTTTTAATAACCTCGAAGTCTGGGATTGTGATATCATATAAATGATAGTTGATAGATGTCATGATCTAGGATCATGATCTAGATGTCAGATAGATGTCTGATCTAGGATCACCGAATTCAAGGATTCCTTTCAGTGAAGCATGCCGTTGCATAATCATTTTTTCAATGTTAATTATTTTCTTTTCCAAAATGTATCTTGAGTTGTAAATTTATTAGTAACCTTGGATTAGAAGTAGAAAATGTTGTTTATGTGGAAATAGATGAGTATGATGTTCTTTCTTATTTCAGGATCTCAATTATCCTTACCTGCCAATCTAGTATTTCTAGTGGAGATAGAATGACTGTACTAAGAACATATTGATTTTAATTACAATGGGCAATCCACTATCAACATTAGTAGTGATGCCTTTAAAGCTGTTGTCAGAGAAAAACATTGTTAATATTAAACATATAAATTGGAAGTCAATCAAAGTTAAAAGGAAGAATACAGTATTTATTAATAATGATAAAGCAACAACAAAAAACAGAAAAGGAAATGGAAACTGTAGGAAGCTTAAGCCATTCAGCAAGACAAGAGAAAATTAAATAAAATATATTAAAACAGAATCCTTTTTGTGATAGGAGAAATGAAGTAATACAGATAACGAACTAGATAATATCAAACAAATGAAAGATTTTGTGCATATATTTTTACATTTCCTTTTCATTCAGATTTTCAGTGGCTCAGGACCAACTAGCATGACAACCTATTTTTTTTGTTTTTTAGAAATTTGGGTTTATCATCCTTTGTTCATGGAGTCTGTGCTTCATCAGTCCTACGGGAAAGTACAATACAGTGCAGTGCTCACCAAAGGAAGTTAAATTTCCTTTGGTGAAACCAGAAAGTGATGGTATTAAAAATTTCTGAAGAGGTTTCTCCAAGATTTCCTGTAGTCAAATTCCAGTTGAATATTTGCATTCTGTTGAAATACAATGTTCATTGTTCTTCAGTGAGACAAGTTAATTATTTTTGGTTTGGAGATATAAGTGAGCTATGATGGAATCTTTTAAAATGATTCTTCGTTGCAGAGGTTAGTGACTTCATATACTACTATACGAGTGACTTCCTGATTCATTGGTGGGCAAAGCTTACAGATTTTACAATCAATCTGCTAAGTCAGCCAAGTATTTTGGCTTATAAGGAGATGTAGATGTAGAAATACTAGTCAGAGTGTTGTTAAAGGAGATCCAAATACTACCCTGAATTATTAAATAAAATCCAATACCATGTTATTCTTCATTATTTATTTTGAGATCCTCTCATGCGATTGAGTTGGAGATAATAAATAGAGGATTTACTACTGGGGGAGACTACATCTTTAATTATTTCTCATATCTTATTTAAATAATGAGTTGGTGGCAACTAAAAATAACAAGAATCATATAGAACTATCCCCCCATAGCATCAAGTCCTTGAGAAGCATACTTGGAATGGGGGGGGAAATGCAGACCTTCAGCAAATCCTTCTTTAGTTTGATTGTGTTAAAAGGAATGTGTCAGCCATTTGGAAATATGCATCAGATTCAGTCCAACAGTGAAAGTCATTTAATAGATAAAAATCTATCTAGAACCAGAATAAAGCAGGAATCCTGAATAACCCTCACTCCGTCAGAAATCCTATAGTTGGCTAGTTTAACCCAAGAGGCAGAGAAGTCTAAGTAAGGAGTTGTCTTTTTACAAGGTTCTGCCAGACTCTTTGGCACCTTGATCATCCCACATGCTATGTGTTCCCAATTAAGAGTAATAGCTCTATCACTTTCTCCTGTCTTCAAGATATGCAGGTTTTTACATGTTTATTTTATCTTATAGTTTACATTTGCCTTTGTCACAACAAGAGGATGAATTTCCACATGTGCTAATTTTAATATCTTTGTTCTTTTCTTTCTCACGTAGGCAATGAGGAGCTCCTCTTGGTGTAAGAATTGAAAATCATTTCCTCTGAAATAGTTTTAATTTCTTTGCATTTATCTTGAAATAAATGCAGCAGAGTTTGTCTCAGATATACATTATTTAGCCATTCATGAAAGTGCGTTTATGAGACTTTACAAATTTAATTCATGTCTAAGTGTTACTGACCCGCATATTTTCAAAACTTAAGCACCAAGATATTAGCTAATTCTACAATTAAAATTTAAACAATCTGTAGTAATATGCAAATGTATTTCTTTAATATTTCTTCATAATATAGTATTTTGTGCTGTGGTATTACACTTCAAAGCATCAGTGATTACAGACCACTTCTATTGCACAGAGCCTTACTTCTCTCTCAGGAAAGGGGGCAATCACTTCTTCCCACTGATTCTATTGGGAACTATATAAAAAAATATATTTAATACTCCTGCAGTTAAAGAATACTGAAGAAATCTATCTTCTGAAAGGTGAAACATAGTGAAAATCAGGTGACAGCTTACTTGGTATTTACAATTAGATTTGATGTCAGTCACAAGAGTAGTAATGCTTGATTTTAATGACAAGCAGCTGAGCTTAATTGATTTTTAGAGATCAGTTACTTCACAAATGACAAAAACCATTAATACTCAAGAATAATAACACAACTGACACATAAAATAAAAAGATCTAAATGTCTTCCTTCCAGGTAGAATGTGGAGTTCTTCAGACTGGAACATACTTCCAGGTGAAACTTTCTAAGCATCAATATTATTTCTTTCCTTTTATTTATAGATTTTTTTTTTTATTATTTATAGAATGGTTTGGGTTGAAAAGAACATTAAAGGTCATCTAGTTCTAACTACCCTACTACGGGCAGAGACAAAGCAAGATCTTAAGACTTAGCAAAATCAAAGGAAGCTTTGTTGAGATCTTATAAATAAAATAACTTTAAAAGTTAGGTTAGAAACAGCAAAATAGTATTTGAGAACTTCTGATAAGACACTGTATTGAAGGCTTGATTATACCATAATGAATTGGAAATCATGATAAACTGTATTTTCACACACAGTCACTTAATTCTTTCTGCAGCAAAACTTCTAAAGAATGACTATCTTCCCTCTCCTTTTGGGCCAAGCAGATGGAAGAAAAGCAAATAGGAGGCAGGTGGGAAAAACAGGGCAACAAGTTTAAGAAAATAAGTAAGGATTTAAGTTTAAAAGAAAAAAGAAAGAAATTAAATATTTCAGTGTTGCCTCATATTTTTTTTCATCAGTGTGCTTTAATCACTTCCTTGTTATCTCAAAGTGTACTGGAAATTTTCTGATGTTCACATTTTTTTTCTTAGGAAAGCTCAGTGTTTTATTTGCCACTGTTCCCATTTCATGGTATCTTTCCACTTTAAAAAAAAAATTAGCATTTTTACATTTCATCAGTTGCTCTATGTACAATAATTTTGAATTTTCAGGAATTCATGTGAGATAACCAATATGCTTTTCTATCAGTTGCAAATGATAAATTCCCCTTTTTCAATTTTTTGCATTCTAATTGATTTTTTGTAAAGTAAAATAGGAATATCTACAGCTTTTAATGACTGCATTTAAGTTTGTAGAACAAAATCTCATGTTGTTACAGATTTCTCATTTCAAAGTCAGGTCGGACATTAATCTACAAGAAAGGATTGCAAGCTTTAATGATATTGTAGATTGCAGGTTTGTTTTCATATAGTAGATATTTTTCTCAATCTGACACTTATAAGGAATGAATTAGAAGCTGATCTCTCATCAGACTCAAGAGCCCCATAGTCTAAAATGTTGTGTTATGTAGCCAGTATTTGCAAAAACTAGTCAAATTGCTTTGCAAGGCTGCCAACAGAATCTTTGTTTCCATGTGAAAAATCACCTGTTGTAGGCCAAGAGCTGCTGAATGTGATATATTACGCTTGTTTTAGTTGGCACTGTTATCATGCCTAGCAGGGAGCTGTGGTGTGACTGGCTCAAGCTAACTTTAAGTAATCTGTCAAACAACCAGCAGATGTGTGATAACAGCTGTCAGAGTTGCAATTTAAGATATGGGTGATTGTATCTTTGCTAATGGTTGAGATAGCACTTCTTCACTGGAGCAAGAGGTTCTGATCCAGAATTTCTACGTGAAAGTATATTTACACATATACAAAGCCAGGAGTCCATAGGTGGGTAAAAATGTTATGCATTAGACCACTTGAGGACAATTACTAAATTGAGACTTCAGAACTCTGTGCATGTAAAACCATAATATTGCACCAAGTATTTTCTTTTGTCAATAATTAGTAAAATATACGTTTTATGTATGTATGATACATTTCTGCCACCATTGAGTCTAACAAAGTCAAAGCACTTAAATCATCATTATAGCATCCTGAGATTGTAAGAAGAGCTGTTAAGAGAGGTCAGAGCTTCTCCTAAATTGTACAAGGAGGCAGCATGTGTGTTGTTACCTCTTATCCTCTGTGGCAGGTTCAAGATCTAGGGAGATCTAAAAGCTCTGAACCAATATTGCTCACGGAAGTATTTTGGTAACTGCAGGAAATTCTGGCTGTTGCCCTTTATGACACATCTTTGATGAATCCATGTGTTGCTCACAGGCTGTTACTGTTCAGGTGTCAGGAAATAACCATTATGGAAACAAGCTCTAATTGGAGTGTCACGTTTCCCAGAAAAGTCAGATATTAAAATAAAAAAATCTTTAAGGACTAGAGCTTAACATTAGACAGACATGCTCTCTGCTGTAGGGAACAGAAGAAGCAAGATAGTAACTAAAATGATGGTAGTATAACTTACATTAGAGAAAACTTCAGAATTGTGTATGCTTTACATTCTTCCCTGTGGCCAAAACTATGTTAGAAAATAAAAGTTGGAAAAAAAAATTCTCTTTCACTGGAGTGGTTTTTACTGAAGAAGGAAATTAGACAGAATTATATTTCTAACCACAACAAAATAAAAAGCAATGACTTTAGAAAATAAATAAATAAATAAATGAAAACAATAAGGGTCAGCTTCTGGGCTGGTATAGATCGGATGCCTAATGCCCAGCATGAGAGAGCTTGCTTTCTCCATTATGCCTGCTGCATTTGCATGAAACTCCCACTAGTTTGGTAGAGTGTTTTATTCCAGACTCCAAGCTTTTGAACTTTGAAGTCATACTAGGCATAAGCAAACTTTGATTAATAAGGTTTTCTACAACAAAAATACACCCTATTTTAAAACATTGTTAGCCGAAGCAATATTTTTTACCTGCAGCCAGTGTGATTATCTCTTCCTGTCAACATAGGATAAAGTGTAGTGAAACCAAAAAAAACCCAAAACAACAACAACAACAAAAGAAACAACAAAACAACAACAATCTGTGGAAGTAGAAGGCAACATGAATCTTGTGCTGGAAACCTGCTCTTTTTTTATTTTTTTAATTTCACCTTCACAAAGACAGCAAACAACTTGTGTGTTTTGTTTTGTTTCTGCTTTACACTGACTCATTGAGGATGGACTGTGGTAGTCTGAAAGAAACAATAATTGATTTCAGTAATTCATTCAATAATTAATTCCTGGTGACAAAAGGAATGTTGCTGTTTTTGCGCTCTTCCTAAAGCCAAATTAAAGAAAAACAACTTTAAGTCAGGAGTGCATGAGCAGTAGTAACATTCCTATAGGGAGCAGAAGTCCCCTAATACGCTGTTGGTTTGGGAAAGGCTTTCTATGACTTCTCAGACAATGAGAACTTTACATCATATTCTTTCATGTTGCATCAGGATGACTTCAAGATTACTTCAGATTTATTAAAAAAAAAAAAAAAAGGAAACAAAGTGTTGAGTTAGTTGTTTAGGCAGCGGAGAAAGAGCCAGGGATTTGGAAATTTTGATTTCTACCAAGTTGATTAAAGTTCTCCAAAATGTTGAAATATGCTTCCAAAAAAATCAACATTGAAGTACTATAAAATTAAAGTGAGAGAGGAAATGAAAGAATGAATGTAAATGAAATGAATAAATGAAATTTCTTCCACTTACTATCTTCCTAGGACTAGAATTGGGTTCGTGTACACTACTATGTCAGCAGATAGAGAACACAAAGTAACTTCCCATGATAAACATATCTTTGTTGAAGTTTTCCATGGTTGTCAGTCTCATGACCTGCCATGAGTCTATGAAGATAAACCGTTGCAAGTATTACACTTTTTTAATATATGTTGTTGTTTGTACATCACCACTGGATGTATCCTGTCTCTGAACATATTTAAGTGAGTAGTCTAAAATAATTTTGCTATCACATGTCCAGCTTCTTTTTATTATAATTATTTCAGACAGTGTCTTTCACTAATCTGGAATTTATTGATTAAATCTATTGTACTGTCATGATTTTATTATTAATATTTAATTTATAAAAAATGATATAAATACAAAGCCATCCTTTATTTTCACATACACCCTCCATTAATTCTATCCAGGTACAGAACTTGACCTTCTGTGACTCTGCTGGTCCCTTGGTGAGCAGGCTCCTGCTGCATGGATCAGACTAAAAGGAAAACTAGACCAGATGTTTTTACTATTAGACAGATTAGCCCAAAACTAAAATTAGGAAAACATACTGGATCTGATTTACTATCAGTCTATGATCTGTTGCTGCATGGGGAGCAATGGATACTACAGCAGAGGCAAATGACAATTTATTAATGTGGGCATAGGGCTTTCATACACTCACCCCTGACTGCTCTAAAAATGCTGAACGGAGGGCCCCAGTCTGGTGATGAAAGCTGTTTTTGACAGTAAAAACTGAGTAAGAAAACACAAATTCATTTTTAGAAAAGTGCATGAGAAAGTAATGGTGGCAATACTTAATACCCACAAAAATGCTTATTTACAGATATATAATCAATGTAATTTTGAACTTTGTACTGAGTATGTCCTTGAATAGATTAATTTTCATAAGGTATTTTGGTAAGCTGCAAGGCAGTAACATCGGCATCTATTCTTGATAAGCAGGAATCTTCTTTCACATTACATTAGATCAAAGCTTAGGATAAAACCATGAGCCACTCATACAGCATTTCCATTCTGGCATAAGTAACCTACAGAATGAAATGTTCATGCTCAGGAGTAGGCCATGGGAAAGCTTCAGGAATATAGGAGATTTTTTGTTCCATGCTTATTAAAAAATCCTTACATTTATCTCGCAAATGTGATAAGAAAAGCTCACTGTGCTTTTACAAATCTTAAGCTACTCTGAACACTGTGAGCTAGGTAAAAATTATCTCTGGAGTTGCTAAAAGCTTTTCTGTCATATATTTTTTTCACTGGAACCATAGATTCAGGTGCACTGATGCCACTTCTGGATTGAAGTTCAGTTTATATAATTGCTTGCGTTGAAAAGTGTATGTTAAGAGAAACTGTATGTGGGACTGTTTTCAAAAAGTTGGAATTTAAGGAAAAATATCTAAAATTAAATGAAACTCTCATTGGCTTTGAACAAAATCCATCTGGGGAATTTCTGTGATATCAGGGATAAAAAACAAGATAAGTTAGAAGTTGTAAAAGATTATATTTTTTTGTTAACTTTGTTGAATGAAATTAAAAAGAAAAGTATGTGATCGTTATCTCTCACTTGTGGATAAGTGAACTTCAGCCTCACATGTCATTATGTGGCATAGTCAAAAGCAGGGGCAAAGCTAAGGATGAAATGAAGATTTTGTTAGCTGTTTGCTGGTTGGTCTCCTGGGTGGTTTGCTGTTGGCTCTGAAATCACTGCATCCTTCAGAGTAACAAGTATTTGGTCCTGAATACCTAGCATTTTATTTTCTGTTGGTGTACAACTATACTGAAGTCATTCTCTATCAGTGCTAGGTGGCTGCTACATCATGTTTGTGATTACAAACAGAAGTGGCACAAGCTGTCCACACACCATCTCAGCAAATCGCTGCTTTTTAAATTGTTTCTCTGGTATGGAGTAGCACAAGACCACTTGTATTCCAGCCAGACAATTTTATTTCTCTGGTGTCTGATCAAATACTTGATCAGGATAAGTATACCCTTACATAATATATAAGGTAGCAGTAATGCCTACAGCAAGTATTACAAGGTAATTTCAAAAGGTAACTTCACATAAGAGCTCTGCAACTCTTGTTTAAAGTGTTCTAATACTCTCCCATGAGTGTGTGTTTACTTCTGGAATTATGCTAAGCATTCCTGAATACTACTTTTCCTGAGACTCTGTTTCACAAGAAGGGAGGGTGAGGGGGGGAAGTGAGAAAGAAAATAAAGCTTTTGCTTTGCAGTTAGAACTCTCATTTGTGAGCGTCTGCCTGCATACTCCCGCCTATTTGAAGCAGTTCAACCCATGTGTGCGCTACTATGATCTGAATGGTGTGCTTACATACAACCTTGCTGGTTTTGGTGAAGCAGAGTGTCTTAAAGCAGTGCAGCAGTCACCACATCTTCTGTGGCAAGCTGTAAGTTTCAAACCACTCGTAAATAAGTCATTTATTCTCCATTTCATAAAATATAGTTGTTGTTTCTTCTTGAGACGTACTTCTACTGGGAAGGGAGAAGAGTTAGCTTTGAAGGGAATTATATTGAGAAGTTGATGAATCAGTTTTCTGTTTGCTTCCATCAGTATTCATCACATATTCTACGTCCCACCAAACCTGCAAACTAGCAGCAATAACATTGTGACTGCCAACTTGCTAACTCTCACCTAATCTATCCTTGGGCCCCTTCATCTACTTTTTATCACACCTCACCTCATTCTGTTTATAATCAGGTTCATTGCAATATGTGAAGCTCGTTAGAATTCCATGACAAGATCATGTCCAAATATTACCCATATTTAATCTAAGATAAACATGCACATTTGTGTGTGCATAAATGTGATGTGCATCCTTGCTGCAGCATAATATGCAGTGAGAACATACTGCATCTGGTTAAAACTAAGAAATTTAAGCAATCTAATATAAAGTGTGAGCAATGTATTAGCATAAATCTTAGGAAGATTCTTGTCCTTTGCAGAGCTACACTAAGTGTTTCAGGAGTACAGATTAGCAAATAGGAAGCTTAAGGACTCAGAGTACTTATGATGCTGTCTGTTCATTGAAAAAGAACTAATGCTGGATGCATTTTCTCCCTGAGCAAACTGACTGTTTGTGTTCTTGCTGCTTCCATCTACTACTCTGCAGCCCTGACTTTATGCACCTTTGGAAGTTTAAACAAGGTTTAGACTGAAGACTGGAAAGAGGCTTTCTGCTGTTTTTGCTGTCTGTTGGAATTTTAAGTGAAAATTCCACCAATATTCCACAATGGAGAGGCTCAGATTAAGGAGATTTGCTGACTGTTAAAGTTCAATTTCCACATCAGAGGGAGCAGCAATGTGACACGCTCTGCATCACAGCAGTGCTGTTTTGGCCAAGCTCCAAGTGAGCAAGGGCTGACTTAGATCTCAGTGGGTGGTAGTTATTACACATTTTGGGGAGGCTATTTAAAACTGGCATGTGAACTAGTTCTATCAGAGAGGAAAAAGTACAGGTAGTAAAGTCACCCTGTGACATCTACCCTCCTGCTGTGGGTTAACATACAGAAATTGAGCTGTCTGAAGCACAAAGCCATTCATGAGAGGGAAATAAAACAAAACAAATTGGAGATAATTTGATGTTGCTAAAAATAGAAATGTCACACCAAGAATTGCTATGAAGTAAAAGTTGTGAAGGGCTTCTGCTATGACTAAGCATTTGGCAAAACAGTAAAATAGCTGTCGGCTGTGCCAGAATGATTATTTCTACTCTTTAAGCAGATTGGAGCTAATGAGTAAGCTTTGTGAGATATAGTCTTGAAAATGATGACCATTCCTTATTAAATGGACTTCTAAAAGTCAAATTTTCCCTAGATTCCCAATTTTTTTGGAAGAATAAATTTTGACACAACTAAGACCAGGTAACACTTCTTTTCAAATACAAATGAGTTTATTGTTGTAAAATGTCTAAAATATTCTTCAAATATTAACCCTCTGTGCAGTTCACAATGGGATGTGAGGCCAGGAGGAATCACAGAATTGTAGGGGTTGAAAGGAACCTCTAGACATCATCTAGTCCAAACTCCCTTCCAAAACAGGCGCCCTAGCCCAGGTTGCACAGATAGGTGTCCAGGTGAGTCATGAATGTCTCCAGAGAAGGAGACTCCACAACCTCTCTGGGCAGCCTGTACCAGTGCTCCATCACTCTCACTATGAAAAAAAGTTCTCATGCACATTTGTGCAGAACTTTCTATGATATGCTGGTCAAAATCAGCTTTTAAATCCAAATGCTGTAGAATATTTAAAATACACAGAACACTTCAGGTCAAGAACCATAAAAGAAACATCATAGATAGATTCATAGATTCATAGATGCATTAGGTTGGAAAGGACCTACAAGATCATCTAGTCCAACCATCCTCCTATCACCATCCCTACCCACTAAACTACTAAATCAAATCCCTTAGCACCTCATCTAAACGCTTCTTGAACAGCACTAGGGATGGTGCCTCAACCACCTCCCTAGGCAGGCCATTCCAGTGCCTGACCACTCTTTCAGAGAAAAAGTTTTTCCTCAAATCTAATCTAAATCTTCCTTGGCGCAACTTGTGGCCATTCCCTCTCGTCCTGTCACTAGTAATCTGGGAGAAGAGGCCAAACCCCTCCGCACCACAATCCCCCTTCAGGAAATGGTAGAGTGCAATAAGGTCCCCTCTGAGCCTCCTTTTCTCCAGACTAAACAATCCCAGCTCCCTCAGCCGCTCCTCATAAGACTTGTGCTCCAGACCCCTCACCAGTTTTGTTGCCCTTCTCTGAACACGCTCCAGGGCCTCAATGTCTTTCTTGTAGTGAGGGGCCCAAAACTGAACACAGTACTCGAGGTGCGGCCGCACCAGAGCTGAGTACAGGGGGATGATCACCTCCCTGCTCCTGCTGGCTACACTATTTCTAATACAGGCCAGGATGCCGTTGGCCTTCTTGGCCACCTGGGCACACTGCCGGCTCATGTTAAGCCGAGCATCAACCAACACCCCCAGGTCCTTTTCCTCTATGCAGTCTTCAAGCCACTCTGCCCCAAGCCTATAGCATTGCATGGGGTTATTGTGGCCAAAGTGCAGGACCCGGCACTTGGCCTTATTGAACCTCATCCCATTGATCTCAGCCCAGCTATTCAGCCTATCCATCAGTTCTCCTAAGGATTTCCATTTACTCCCTTTTTATTAAAGTAACCATGAAGTTAACGCTTTAACTCAGATACTATGCTATAGCACATATACACAAAGAAAAACACTTTATAATAAATCACTGAGGATAGATGATATTGACTATTAAGGGGAAATCTTTTTTTGTACTTTTACATAGTTCAGCAGCAGAAAAGCTCTATACTTATCAGTATGTCCCGAACTCATACTGTTACTATAAATAACATTTTGCAGAAGCTTTTCATAAAATCTGTGCTAAAATGAAACCGAACAACCTCTTTGATCTTAAAGGGATCCAATCTCACAAGCTCCGTATGACAACTGCAAAATTTGGTGATAGCAAGGACTACCTCAAAGGAGATGATGCAACAAGCTGTGGTGCTAATTGACATAATAATTAATAGTAATAATTCCTCTGAGAGAATGAAAAATATAGCAAATAACATGAAATAATCATCAAGAAATTCAGTAGCATTAGGTTCTTGTAAAATAATCTGTTGGAGCAGTAATATTTTCTCTATGAAGATGACAGGTACCAGACTATAGTAAGTAATAATAAAATGTAACTATATGTGAATTTGGCTAGCAATCATAGGGAGTACTGGAGATGGTAAAAATTATATAGTAATTGATAACTGTTTCAAAAGTGAAGATATTAAAGGAAGTTAATGTCAATGTCAGTATAATAGTATAAATATAGGCCTGCATTTTTCTGATGAAAATCTCAGCAAATGGTGTAAAAATATAATGACTATCAATAAATGCTTCAGCATAAATGCAGCTAGTTTTGGCAAAGACCAGCTTTAATTGCAGCCAACAATGCAGTGCAAACTCACAGTGTGCAGAGACATCAGCTATCCCTAAATAGACCATATTACTGCTTATGTGGGCAATGGGAGCTAGAAATCCTTGGAATAGATACTCTTCTTTGAGCTGGTACAATTAAAATGCTAAAAAAGAAGTCCCTAAAAAATTAGAAGAGAAAAAGTTCTGCCCATTGTTCCTAACCTATCTCCAGGTTCAAAATTAAAACTTAAGTAACCTGGATTTACAAAATAGCTGATCAAAGTACCTAAGTTGATAGCACTGACTCTCATCATCACCTTTCGAAGGAAGGAAAGCTAGCAAGAATAGAATAAATGCTCTAGTACTATCTACTACATTTCAGGAAACATGTTTACCTCATAAGCTTTTATTGAATGAGAATATCCAGTGGTTATATAGAGTCATTAGGTTATATGAGCTTTTCTCTCATGTTGCTATTTCTTCCTTGGGGGGAAGAAAATGGTCAGAAGTTTAACCATGTATACATTATAGAATTCGTGATGATAATCCTTCTTCCTGAGGACTTTTTCATGCTGAAAGCATTCTGTTGTATCTAACATTTTCACTGCATTTATGATAACAGTTTCTTTTAATTTGTCATATAAGAATATTTGGGTAATTGTTTTCACATGAATAGAAAATCACTGGTTGTTCTACATAAGATACACATATCTAAATCTCAGAAATTTTAAATGCCACATTTTTTTTTGTTTGTTTGTTTTTAAGTAAAACAAAACAGGAGATCTCAAATAGCAAACTTAAAATTCTTTGAAACAAGGGATTATCTAGTTTGACGCTCAAGATTGTGAGTATATAACAAATGCTGCTGTACAATTATCTATTTGTGAAATCAGCAGTCCAAATTTCTTTACCTGTTTATGTATAAAACATAAGTCTAATTCCCATTCATCTGTTTCTTGACTTCAGCATAGAGCAATCAAATTTACTCTAACACTGTAGGCAGTTCTCTTAGTAGCAAACTTAAAGCGACTGAATTTCCTGAGTCGAGTCCATTATTTCACTGATAATGATTGCACATATTTCTGCAACCAGATAATTCTGTCATTTGCAAATAATTATGCAGCATGGAGGAAATCTTATGAATGCCTGGTATCATACCTGATAGTAATCATACTATACGACTCACAGTATTCATGGCATTTCAGGTTTGTTATACTGCGTATATTGGGTTCTATTCCTGTATCATCAAGACCATCCTAGTAGAGTTGAAACACTGCTGAATTACAGGGTATGTTCTCAGTCTATTTGGATTTTAAGGATAGAAATTTTATTATGTTTATATGCATTGATAATAATAGCATTTGATTTTTTTTTATATATACCTGATATTATCAGAAGTTCTAGCTGTGTTATTCTGAATCAGCAAAGTATTTCAAATGAAGGGTTTTGTATATTCTGTTCTGTTTGTTTGTTTGTTTGTTTTGTAAAGCATAAATAGAAGCATGTTGCATATGGGAACTAGTAAGTAGTCAATTAGGCGATTCTTCCAATGCTTTTTCATTGGTTTATCAGAATGTTGTGATAAATTTCATCATTTTTAACATTTTGATCATTTAAATGATATCAGCCTAGGATAATATGTTTAGTGTTGATTCTCTCATTTCCTTTAAAAATAAATATTTTATATCTATGCTCAGTGTTTGGCATCTAATTGAACTCTCTCCATGTTTCTTTCTTTACGTGCTGCATGAATGTTTTACATTACACATATTGTTTATCTGCTGTAATTAATATTGGCTTTATTTTCAATATAAAACTTGGTTAATTAGCAATGATTTCTAATGTCATCTTAATGTTGATATATTGCAGATAGTAATGGCAGCTATTAATCACAGTTCTAACTAAAAATTATTCATTTATTCTTAAAGAAAAAATGTGAAATACTCCCTTTTTTAATGATTGCAAACCAAATTCCAGGTATGGATCAGTATGCTAAATCTTTTAGATCATGGGATACATCCAATACAGTGAGGTTTGTGTTGCTGCTCTACTTGACTGAGGTGTGTTTTCAAGGAACCAGAAAATGTAACAAACTGAACAGTAACTAAGAATATCTCAGTAGGCCACACTGGTATATGTTTTGGATGGAAACAGAAACAATAGAAAGGCTCTTGATTAAATATTTGACAACTAGCTGAGCTTGAGCGTGCCAAAATATGCTGTTATATGTTGCATAATCATCTGTAAGAGGAAAGATAAGAACCCTGAGAGAGTGTTCACTGCTAAACATCCTAAATGAGAGTGAAAGAAATGAAAGTGCAAATAAATATAAAGTGGCAATACTTAGATTCAGAAATATAACCATGTATAGTATTAAAGGTTTAGAATTGCACTCTCCTTGAGTAGGATCTGCTCTTTGGAATAAATTCCACTGTGCAAAAATGGTTCTCCAGTTAAGACATCAAGAATATGAAAACAAAGTTTGCAAAGAATATTAGAGCATTAGAGAGATTCCAAAAACTTTGTCAAAATTTTCTGAGAAATATAGATGTGTTTTTTGACTAATTTTAGCATTAGATGATAATATTTCAATTAAGAAAGATACTTTAGATTACCTGAAAAACACCTGAAGAGTGTAAAAATAGGGAAATATTGTTTTTTTTTCCATTGAGACTAAGAAGAGCTAATACCTTGACTTAACACAACCTGCCTTCCTAGTACCTTAATGTTATCATGTCTACAATAACACCACGTATAATAGCTAACCATGTATACTGATGCTGTTCCTCTCCTGTGAGAATGAAATGGCCAAATATTTATACACATTATGTTTTCTTTACGTATTTGCTTTTCTTATTTTGAAAATAAAAATAGAATCATTCTCATAAAAAACCAAAACTGTTCTTTCATCACACCATACAGTCAGTGACTTCTTGTCTTATTTGATATGGTGTGCAGAAGCATGTATAAAATACATTAAAGGTCTTCTGTTTACTGCATCATGAAATTAAAAAGCATGCAATCTCTGTAATTACATTGTCCTTTGCCGTCTCTTTAAAAAAGAAAAAGACTGTGTTCAAATTTTCTCCCTGTTTTATTTGCACCCTATTAACAACTGTTACTAGAGCTTTAATTATGCCCCTGTGATTGCAGAGATGCGGCTGACTTGTGTCATTTTCCTCCCAGGGGATGCTTTATAATTACCAGCATCCATCGTGGCTGCCTGTAAGCTGATGCTTTTTTATTACCAGTTCAATAATCACTGCATCCTTGTGAACATCTGCTCTACAAGCCATGCATCGGAGGTCCCAGTGCCTGTCACTCGATGCTCCCTCGCTGTGGCAACCCCTTTGCCCTCACCTTCAGTTTATATCTAATTTGCTTAGCAGAAGCTTCATCTGGATTGCCTCACAGGAATGCAATTAATGCTTCAGATTTGCAAACAAAGAAATTTTCTCCCTATTTTTCTCTTTTCTTTTTTTTGTCTTATTATCTTAATGGCATATCCTATAATTTGTATTCACAGCAGGGTGAATCAATATAAATCCAGAAAAATAATATATTATTTGCTTGGTTATCTAGCTGTATTATGAAAAGTATGCAAGAGGTGAGCATTTTTTTCTCCATGAGCATTCATAGAGAATTCTCAAATAAAAGATGAGTTTTAAGGCTTTCAGCATATATTTTTCTACATAAAATTTGTGGAATACAAGAAAATATTTTCTACAGAAGTACTATTCAGTGGAAGAATTTAAAAAGTGGGAAATCTACCTCTTATAGTTGCATTATTGCTTACATTTATATTTATGTAGAAGTACGAAAAGTTTGAGTGAATGCATTAATGAATGAAAATTATTGCTAGTTGCAGACACAGGTCATGTAGCAGACACAGGTCATCCAGAGCAGTGGGGAATGCTTGACTAGACAGGTAACTTATCTAGTCATCTCCTCAAGTGATGAAGCCTTTAAGCCACGCAGACTTTTGTCGCTATTTATTTTTATATTGGCCTAGCTCATTGTGCCTTCCATAGCCTCGCAATGTACCACAGACCTCCAAATGAAACATGCTGAATACTTTATGGTACAAAGTCAGTAATGTTAGCATTACTTCCTAAACGTTACTGAAATGTTTCATTTAATCTAGGACATTCTCAGGCTAGTGAACAGTGATTCTGTATATTAGAAGGACGCATTTTGAAAAGGAGTAAAATGCTGGTTGGAAGAGCATAACTTCGTTCTTCTGGACAATTCTCAATAGCTTCTGGTAGTTTCAGTCTTATTTCTTGTTGATTAGAACTACGTCATATAATAATACAATCATTGTTTGAAATGTGTATATTGCTGTGATTCCGTAGCAATGTTCTATGTACCTAAATATTAAAAGGTTTAAATGCATCATTCAGAGGGCTTATTAAAAATCCTGTGAGCTAGTTCAGATGACTATAGCTATAGCTTTTGTGCCCATGATGGTCCTGAATTACTATCACAAAAGAGAGAAAATCCTTAAAACTGCATAGTATATTAGCAGGATTTGAAGTTGAAGGCAAGTCAGGGAGGCATTTGTGTGCACTAAAAGGTAAACACTACTTTATAAAACTTATTTTATCCCTGCAATACATGACCTGTCTATGGATCTGTCAAAATTTTGGCAGCTGATTTGTTAATATGCTCTTTAGACTGGTACTAGATGACAGAGATTTGAATTATCCGTGTGAATGTTTCCTGTTAAAAATAAATAAATACTTTGAGTGGGGAGACAAATTACATTTAATTCTTGATACTTAACAGTTGCTGTGATTGCCTCATTAAAAATTAACGGTCAAGATATTGTAATGTACTCTACTGATCAGAAGTCAAAGGGCTCTTTACTATGATATAAAGGACATACTAACATCTGTCAGTCTTTAGGTCGGTCTACTGCTAAGAGCAAAAGAGACGAATCCGTCTGCTTCCTCTTAAAAGTTACACTGGTACGTCAGCAGTCTCATCATAAAAAACAAGAAGTGCACAGCCAAGATTTTCTACTTTATTTCTCTAGCAGAAACATCTAGAAGGGTTGTATGGGAACTGCTGAATCACAGCTTGAACCACTGATTGATCACCTGAGGTAAGGATTGAGTCAGCCACAGGAGCACAGGTGAAGGTAATTCACCTGTGTGACAGGAAGGGGTGGAGTCTGGATCCAACTCTCCTACACCTCATTTAAGGGCTGACCAGAAGTGGGGAAGGTTCTCTTGTTGGAGAGCCCTCTCACATGGAGTTCCAGGCAAGCCTTGACCTTCAGTGACAGGTGAGACTTTCCTAATTTATTGGTTGTCTTTTTACAGTCTGGATAAGCCATACAGAAATATACTGTCTACCTTCCGTTATATTGTGTGGGTTCTATTCCTTCAGGGTATTCATCCTACAGGGGTGTGGTATATCTATATCAAATATACAAAATATACATGGCTGCTGCTGATGACACTTAGATCTACCATTGTCTTTATTAGGTTTTCCCTCCTCTTCTCACCAACGTTTTCCAAAGAGAGTGTGGTGTTACTAGAGCAAGACAATATTAAAGAAACAGTGTCCTATTCTGGCCTGAACTGTGCTGAGGCTGGCAAGTTGAAAGCACCTCTCCTTTGATCAGTATTGCACTGCTCAGCTGAAACTTTATAGTCTTCTGAGTTAAATAAAGCAGAGAAAGAATGATTATATTAACTTATTTATTGGAAGTCTTTGTCTGAGTGACATTTAACACTTTTTATAGACTGTAAAGTACTGAGTTTAGTCAGCTAGTTACTCTACTTGAATGGTTTTTCATTCTGAGTTCTAGAGGATGAAACATCCTCCAGTGCTTCAGTGCCATCCATAGATGCCAACATCAGTACCTCTATTATGGGATACAGATTGTTTTTTCTAAAATTTAATGCTCTATTCTCCTCCATAAGGTTCTTTAATTTCGATTACTCTTGCATAATTTTGCCATTGTGCTTGATGCTCTATGTGGTTAAAAGGGGTTTATCTTTCTCAGGATATAATGCTTTTTAAAGATTTATGGTTTTTTTTTCCTTGTCTTCATATTTCTTGGATATGCTCCTTTACTGCCTTCTTCTGTCCTATACTGAGCTGTTTTTACTATGACTGTAATACATTTTCTAAAATGTCATAAATATAAGGCCAGACTTTCAAAGGATAAAAATACCACTGAAATCATTTGGACTGAAGAAATAGTGATGGAATGATGATAGCTGACATATTGCGGTAATTTCAGAAAAATGCTTTAAGGCAATTACTCAATTTGTTAATTCACCTTTTCCTATCACAACTAAGAATTTGAAAAATATTCCAAACTTGAATCAGTGTTTATAGCACAATAAGGAACTAATATCTCAGAGATTCAGGAAGTGTCATTTATCTCACAGAAATTTTCAAGTATCCAGATAGCAATCTTTAACACACAAAGGCATTTCTAATATCAAAGACTGGCTAAGAAACCAGAACTTATTTTGATCACTTACAGGTAGTAATGAAACCAGATACGCTGTCTGAGGAGACATCTTACTTAAGTGTCAATAGAAAGGGTAAAATAAGGATCATTGCAGACACTAAAACAACAACTTTGAAATAAATACTCCATAAGGTAATAAATAAAATACAATTAACTATTGTGTATATATATAGTATATATAACTATAATATAGTTATATAACTGATATTTGTTTATCAGATTTAATGTAAAAATATGAAATAACGGATTTAGGGCTAACAAAGTAGGCAGTAAGTTTTGAGTAGTGCAACCAGTGACAAGGGTAAAACGTCTAGGTAAGAGAGAAATTGAAAGTTACCGGACAAAATTTACTGTTATGTTATCACGGTTTTACTGCAAAAGATATCTGATAGTAGAAAGTATGAAAAAAAAAATAACACAGGGAAAAAATAGCAAAGAAAATAAACTGAACAAATAAATAAACTGTTTTAGAAATAGTCTGTTCCATTTTAGTCAGTTTGCTTTTCAGATTTTTTTACTGAAATCTCATAATGATAGGACATTATTTTAGAATGTTATGTTCTGAAATTAGCAATGAATTATAATATATAGACCTATGGAGACAATGAAATATGAAGAGATCGCTTGAAAAAAGAAACATGTAAAGTCTAGGGAAGTGCGGAAGTGTTTATTTTTCTTCATTGCAACTGGCATAAAATTGCCTTTGAAATGTTACTTGAAAATTGTGTTATCATGAGAACAACTGTCCATCTTAACACAGTTTTCAAGGGCTACATATAATACTTGTCTTTTCATAGAGTGAGTTTATTGAACAAGTTTGAAATAGGAAGATAGAGATAAAGTCAGATTTCTAAAGTACTAAAAGTAATAATCATCTGTTTACTGGCTTAGACGTGCTTTTGATCAGGCTTTTTATATTTCTCTTTGTTGGCTTGTATTTTTTGTGTGTAATTATTTGCTGCTGCCTTTATTTTTAGCTACTAAAGACTTTTAAAGAAATGCTTCTTTGGGTTATTTCTCTTCATAATATATGTAAAGTAAATCTTTTACCTGAAAATGCAGTACACATCCATGAGAACTTGTTCTATTGAATAGTCCAAAGGATATTCTCTGTGGCAGCAAAATTATGCATGCAATATATGGAAAAAAAATAGCCAAAAGAAAGTCTATATATATTTTTAATATATAATAAACAATAAAATCAGGGAAAAAAACAAGCCAACATATTTTTAAGTCTGAATAAATGTTCTCCTAACTTACAAGAACTAAGCTGTTTTTAAGTCAAATTTTCTCCTTTTGTCGCAGAATTGAGGCATCCTTCAAGCCTTCTGCATCTCTGCAAAATATTACAAAGTGTTGTAATCTGAAGTATATAGAGCACAAATGTTTCCTTCTTTGAATTATTCATCCATTTTAAAGATCATTTTATATGTTTGTTTTCCTTCATTAGAAAATCATCAATTATGAGAAAAGTACAAAGCTTTCTAGCTTTTCTTCTTCAGTTTGCATTGGATTACTTCTGTCCTAAATTGTACAATACTTTCAAACCAAATTTATTTTGCAATATAAATTAAAAACAATGAGATAGACCAACTTTGACCAGTATCTGCAGCAATTATTGTAGAATGCATTATCCATAGTAGTTGATGAGAATTATTCCAGCTTTTCAGTGCACACTGAATGAAGTACCAGGAACCAGTAAAAGCGTGTACATATGGCAGATTCTGAGGATACATATAAGTTAGGTTCTGTAAAACTATAAAAACTCAGATATAAGAAATCATTCACATGAACATATAAAACATCTTCAAGAAGAAACTATTCTATGTTAAAGAACCAATACCATAAAAACCTAACTCGCATGCAATAAATCAATTAAAAACCAAACAGCTTTACTGACATGTTGCAGAACTGCAACAGAGGAAACATATAATGTGTCTTTTTTAAAAAATAAAAGATGATTTGGGAGGAGAAAGGGAAGCATTCTGAAAAGCAGAGCTGAATTATGGCTATGCCCTAGCTGGAACTTGAGAAACAAGCAAATTACATTTTCTGAAAAAAATAAACGTCCATCTGTTTTTTAGTGAGAGGAGAACATTAACTTTACTTTCATACTTGTACAGTCACTCTGTTATTTTCTTTCTTCTCTTTTTCGCTATCACAGACTGC
>VXAB01010748.1:443031-462483 GCA_013399175.1 Odontophorus gujanensis | reverse complement strand
ATACTTTCATCATTCTTATTTCACATCCTGTCTGGAACTACTGAAGGTTTCTGCATTAACAACAACTATGTTCTCAATAGAGTTGTCACCTTTTTATTTTTTTCTGTTATTTTCTTTTAACCAAAATCGTTGTCTAAGTTTTAGATTCATGCAACTAAAATTAATCTAATTTTTACCTACGAGAGATATTTAAGAAATATGGTTTAGAAAATTCTTTTCTTGTTAAATGAAACATTGCTTTTGACTCAATGATTCTTTTTCAATTTTATGGTCCACTGACACTTTTGTGATTAACATATTTAGAATGAATGATGACTCTATCATTTAAATAAATAGAATATCAATCTATAAGGGCTGCTCCAAGATGCCTCCTATCCTCGTGTTGGCCTACACCATCAGAGGTGAATGTTGGTGGTATGACAGTAATGGCTGAACCTTTCTACCAATATTCTGTTATGTTCCTTAGAAAATAATCATGATTGAAAAAGTCTGTAGTGAAACTACATGTAATTGCTAAGTTTTGAAGAAGTTACCATTAAAAAATATTTTGTTCGCTTTGAAATGCACGAGAGATTGTAGGATGTTTTCCTCTTGTTTCTGTATTTCAGATATCTTCCTGATCAAATCAACCCACTTCCATTTCCTATACAATGATTCAAGTTAGCATAAAAGAAACCTCAGATCTTACCAGATTTAAGCATGCTCAGATTTAAGCATTTCTGTTTTGACCTTCTTTCCCAGCAGTGAAAGACACAACACATTTTAAGAGTTGCTATTCCAGAAAGAATCAAAGAGTACAGTACTTTCATGCTTGCTTTCAAAAAATATTCTTCTAAATTATATTCTAGTAACTCATTAAATGTGTGGATATACGTAGGCTGTGCCTAAAGTAATGCCTCTTATTTATTTCCATGGAAACTATACAAACCATGCGGTAATACTATTTGATAGAGCAAATTCTCAGCTACAAAATAATGTTCTTCAATATTATTGCCACTGTTAACTATGAATTTTCACCATCAATGAACAAGATCCTGCGTGTCATGCTCATAAAAATTTGCACACCTATCTGGAACATGGTTTGTTTTTCGTGTCACTGTTGTCACTTCTGATATGCACCACCCACACTTCACTATGGTCACATCCACTGTTTGATCACCGTAAAAGTTCAGCAAGTGTCAGTGAACGTCAGTGGGTGCTATTTTTTTTTCGTGTGGAGGAATACAGTGTTTCATCTTTGCATCATACATGCTTCCATGCCAGATGCCTTTTTGTCAGATTGCCCCTCACCTGCCATCTGTTATACAGGAACAAAATGTAGCAAAATATTGACAGGAAGGTTCAGTTTCTACTGTCGTACCAGCAACATCCACCTCTGATGGTGTGGGCCAACAAAATGATATAGGATGCAATACTTTTATGACCTTCTGAATCTTTCAGAGTAGTCATCAATGCTAGTTATATATCACATCTGGTCTTCTGTAATCCATACGTTCTTTTTTTTTTTAAAGGAAACAAGTACCCCTCTACCACTTTTCTGGAAATAACCAATAGGAATTGCAATCTAACTTGGAAGCTTGCACATTTACAATGTGCTCTTCTCCAAATGTTATCTTCTCCAAAGATTTTGTGCTAGAATGGGAAGTAAGCATTGTATCTCTATTGGGTAATGCACTTGAGAGCTAAAGATTTCCAGGTATTTCCAGATACAGTCTTTTCCTTTACAGCAGGAAAAAAAGGCTCACTGGACTCTGTCAAGAGTTGTGCTTTTAAGGAACATTGCTTGTGATGTATCAGTATTTTTCCCAAAACATCTGTTTGTCTGAAGAGTCCCAGCCAGCATCATTGTTTATGATTCCATTACATCATAATCCCTGGTGTCCTTAGTTCTGGTACTCTGTTTCACAAGGTACTGACTGCTCTCTCCTCTGTTGATGATTAGTCAGGGTAAATTTTCTGAGAGAGAAAGTGCCACAAGGTGATTTAGTGTCGGACAGAAAGTCACTATAAAAACACAGTACAATTTTTGCTATGGGTGTATTCCCCACTTAAGAATGTGCACATGCATGACTACAGAGACTCTATCTGGACTTCCTGTTGTGCAGGGGCTTGTAGCATGTTATCTATACATCCTGGAAACCCTGATATTTGGGAAAATGTATCACTTCTTATCAGCTATTCTGAGAAAAATTATAAATATTACTGATTTTACAGTAATGTTATGATCCATATTGCGTCATTTAAATTTTTGGGAGCATCGCCAATTTGTTTTGCAATAACTTGAATCACTGTTTCAGTGGTATGTTGATTTCTTTTGATGGGAACAGGTGTGTTTTCTGAGCTCCTGGGGAGATGGTAAAAAATTGTTTAGCCCCTCACTGTTGATCTGAGACTGCACTGTAAAGTGTTCACTAAGAACAAAAGGCTGCACTGTAACTTAGACATCTACATTTGCATGCATGCATGTACCAAGTAACCTGCATGGAAAGCCCCACTAATGTTGAGGAGCAGTTCAAGTGTGCAGTGGACAGAGAACAGATACAATGAAAAAAAAAACATATTAAAGAAACTTTAATTGCATAGTAGGTGAATAATGCTGAGTTAGGTCAGTTTGGGAAAGTTTATCATCTAATTCTATTAGGTAGAAAATGGAAGCCATGTTATTAGTAATATCTTTCGTCCAAAGGTACACTGGTGTATTTTCTTCACAGTGCATATAATGTTAATAAGTGTAGCCTTCAGACTTCTAGAACTACTTTTGAAGCACATCTATTCTCCATTACCTGTTTTCAGATAAGGGTGTTATACTTACACGTAGCATAGTGGTTCAGAATTTGCAGACACTAGCTCACCTCACAAAAAAAAAATCTTTTAGTTTACAACTTATAGAGTTATGGAATCATAGAGTAGCTTAGGTTGGTAGGGATCTTAAAGATAATCTATTTCCAAGCCCCCCTGCCATAGGCAGGTTTGCTGCCTAGTAGATTACACTGCTCAGGGCCCCCTCCAACCTGATCTTGAATGCCTTCAGGTATGGATCATCCACAACTTTTCTGAGCAACCTTTTTTAGTTTATGGCAGCACTGAACTGCTAAAACTATTCCCAGGTTTCCCATCTGTGAAGCAAAAAGGTAGAGGATAAAGGAACACCCTGTAGCACTTTCAATCATTGTTTTCATTGATTATGTCTAGTTTAAATAATGAGAAGTATACCTATACCTACACAAAATGCAACTGATTGTTTTGCTTTTCACTTAGCCCCTTAGAATATGCCAGTCTGCCCAGGCATCTTAATATTGCTGACCTCTGTGAGATGCAATAGGAAAAACTGGCCTAAACAAATGCAATGTAGATCTGCCTTTTATTAATTTCATTTTTTATCTTCTTGTATACAGACATTTGACAGCCGTGACATTCATGGGCAACGCATTTGAAGAAGAAGGCATAAATATTCAGAGACATATTAGAATGCTGTTCAATGTAAGCACCTGTCTACTTAGTGTTGACAGAAAATCATTTACTTTGCTTTATGCATGTTCTCTCCAGAGACTACAAAGGTCCTATTTTATTTAAAGAGCTGGTCCCAACATCGGTGCTAGCTCTGGAAAATGCAATATATACTGCTAATTATATTTATTAAGGAAACAATTTTGGTTTATATTTTCAATAATACTTAAACAATTTTTTCAATCTCTACTTCAGAATCTCTTTCCCTTGGGGAACTGAACGAAAAAGGGAAAAAAGGAATGAAGATTAGAAAATGTATGACCTCATGATGTCTTTATTTATGACAATAGAAAGGATGATACGCAACATACAACACAGCTAAATTAATAGATCAAAAATATGCATAACCAGAAAGCAATCTTCTTCCATTGAAAGTCTGTTGCTCATATAAGCAGTTCCACTAACTTTAAGAATTGAAATAAGTCAAACTAGTTTATGTAAGAGTTAGGCGAATGAGTCCTCAATACCAAGGTGATTTTACAACCTAAGTCTTTATGAAACATAGTTCTCCCACTTCTTGATAGTTTGTCCAGAAGCCCACTGGAGATAAGAATCATTCAATGGTTAGGATTGCTACAGCTCTCAAAAACGAACAAAAGATAATCTTGAGCAAAAGAAGCATATTTGTGAAAAATTAGGAAGTGATAATTTTTAGCATGAAAGATTCTGAATTTCTTAGCATGAGCGCCTCAAGTGAGAGAGGAGAGGGGAGAGGTGGAAAGGAGAGGAGAGAGGATAAAAAAGGAAAAGAAGAAAAAGAGAAAGCTTAATGTGAGTGTAATTTTTTGGCTGAACATTTTATTCCATTTTATTTTACCTGACGTGAGTATGTAATGATGTTAACTCAGGCCTGATCACATAGCGTGGGTGAGTGGGGGAGGTTCGGAGAGATCACAAAAATCTTTAGTGAAGCCTGAGCTACAAAACCTTACAATGCTGCCACCTATAGACCAAAAGTGATAACATCAGCTCCTCAGAATCGTTCAGTGAGGCTCGCATAACAAGGAAAAAAAAAACCAACAGTGTAGAAGGAGCAGGAATGTATGAACAATTTCAGGCTCCTTCATATGGTTGATTCACCCAGTGAACTGATGGAGCAGCTACTTTGGTTTATCTAGTCCAATGCTTTATATAATTTAATTAGGATCATCACACAGCAACTTAACCTGTCTACAGAAATTATAAGCTGAAAATCTAGATCCCATATGTATCCTTTTGCTCAATTAAAGCTAAGCAGTTTTTTACAGAAAGTTTTTTTTTTTCCCTTAAAGTGCACACAAGAAGCATGATAGGGCATTTTTTTCACCTCACATTAAGGTACAGTTATGTAAAGGCAGTAACATTGAAAATACTGCTGAAATATAAAATTTATACTGCTGTTGCAGATATTAAGATGTGTCATTTTTTTAGGATATTGGCACAATTTTCATATGCTATGGGAGAAGCATGGGTGATTAGACCTAATATTTTCAAATATCTTCATGATGTACTCCTAACATTAGCACTTACTACTAAAGTGTCATAAATAATCTAGAAAATTAATTTCTAAAATCGATTTGGAAATTACCATATGTATTTACACATACAATTGGCCTTGGTGTTTACACTTAAGCAGTGTATGTTTTTATATAATTGATTGGTGTTGCTATTTTCTTGTCATTCCTGCTGAGCTCTCTCCCTTTTCAATTCCACAGTCCTGACTAAGAAGTTAATTCACTGAGCTGGAAGGAAGTAGTCCCTTAATTGTTTTACATGTCTTCTCTTATTAAAAACAAAACAAACAAAAAAGAACAGCAAATCAAAACTGAAACCTTCTTCACCAAATCTGACGATGCTTTTCTATTTTACAGAAAATAAAACAAGATGGCTAATGGCCTCATAGAGGAAGGATTTTAAGTCATGGGCTAGCTGAAGATCACCGAGGTGCGAACAAGACCCAGGTACCTTTTTCTACTTCCAATACTAGTTCTGCATTCCACATTATAGTCACTGAATAAAACGTAGAAGTTGCGCACCGAAAGAAATCACAGTGGGCAGGAATGATGCTGGCAATCAGCTCCAGAAAAATAGTATGATTTCTGTCACCCTTTAAGTTATGGGATTTACCTCCTTGGAAAACCTGAAGATGTTCTGAGGCACCCTTTAAAAGCAACAAGCATTCTTCACATATTGTATCACAAGAACTGAGAGAAGTCTGAGAAGAAAACTTAGGTGACCATAGCAGGCATGTTAAATTCCTGTGGTTTTCTTCACATTTTCCTCTCCATGTCGCACCCTCAAGTGAATGTTTTATTTCAGTTTGTACATCTCAAGCATGAATCTGTGATGTAACCAGTTCTACAATTTCCTAAAATTTCCTTTCTTCCCATCTAAGTACTAATTTCTACATCAGCATAAAATCTACGTTACTTGGGAAAAATGCTAATTATAAAAAAATATTGCTCTCACTTATTTTCAGAAAGCCCTCATAGGATCTGATATAGCTAACAATAAAACAGATTTTTTTTGTCAGTATGAACTGGAGGAACAGTCCCACAAGGTGAGCAGGAAGCAGTTTACAATATGTTGCACTTAAGAAATCTAGAAGTTATTAGTTAAACTTTTTGTGGAAGTAATATCAAGGTTATTTTAAAATATATTCATTAGTAGCTTCTTATTTGTTATGCATATGCATAAATGTGAGAAAAAAGTTGTCCTATTAAAATCAATAGGAATATTCCTGTGATAAAATTTCATTTATGCTGAAATAGGGCCTTATATTCTACATACACTTCCATTCAATATGTGCATATTGTGAATATTAAATAATGTTAAATGACTCCCTTTTTTTTAATAGAATCAGCTTGACAGTTACAATGTTCAAGCACTAAGCAGCGAATGTGATGGCAACTCCCTTTCATTCTGTAATTTTCTCCCATTAAATTTCTTGAATTTTATCTCTCACAAATAGGTGAAATGATTCTGTCTTTGAAAAGTGACTTGGCTTATTCCTTAAGACTCTAAATCTAGTCAATAAGAATATAATCTCCCATGTATCGTTGTCTTTAAGTTGCATGAGTTTGTTTATACAAAAACAGCTGCAGAACTTTTTATTGGTGTTTTTTAGATCTTTTCAGAAGTATAGTGATAGTGCACAAATTAGTTAATCCTAAATTTGTCTCTGAGGACAGTAAGTAGGGCCATCAGCTCCACCATTATCACTGTTGTATGTGATGTCATGGCAGTGGAGCGTACAAGTGGAATTAGTACAAGGAATCTTCCCAGAAGATACTAGATGCTCTGTTTTTTGTACCTGTTTTTAAAGAGAGCAGAAAATAAAATGGAATATGGAGCTTTTTGTTATGTTCTCCTCTGATTCCAAGTGAGCAGCATCTCTTTAAGCATTTTGTGATGTTGAAAGCCCATAAACATAGCAAAAGAATGAGAGAAATAACAGAATTGTAGGGGTTGGAAGGGACCTCTAGAGATCATCAAGTCCAACCCCCAATGATGGTTGAACTTACTTTCAGATTTCTTAATATAAATGCAGTTTACTCCCATTAGATTTCAATATCTTGACCCAGGCAAAGAAAAGGAGCCCAACATCAGCTCCTGCATACCATTTCTTTAGAAAGTATGTGCTGGAGAAGACAGTGAGTCCAGGAAAACCAAGGCAGGGTCTTTGCACTGAAGATGGCAGGATCTGTGTGCAGCGTTCCAGGGACACAGATTTCTATGGATGTCCTACATATAATTAAAATAACAGCAGCAGCAAAAACCTGTTTTCCACGGCATGGTTAGGAATTTCTACCTTTAGAAAGACAATACACAAAGGTGAAATTACTGCATTCCTACCACCTAAGGGTTAGCACAGTATTCCTGTGACTCAGAAATAGGTATTAACTGTAAACAATCTGTATTTGGAAAGAGACATGCTTTATAAAGAGAATAAAGACCAGGCGTATAATCTGTGATTCTACTAGTTATGAATGTATATGATGACTCACAGGAATGTCACAGTAAATCAGTGATCCAAGGAGAATAATAGATTCATAAACATTAAAGATAGGAAAGTCCAGTTTGTAATGACTATTTCTTTGCAGTGCATGATTATACTCTGCACATAGTAGAGAACCTGTTATCTTGCCCAACTTCATTTTACACTCCTCTCCAAAGCATCATCCTTAACGGATCGTAGTCCTGTAGTAGATCAACATAATTTGAGTAAATTCTTCTTGCATTTTGACTTGTTATTTGTAGAATTAAAAGCTCCCTTAAATATATTTTAGATGTAGCTGTAATAAGAGCATTGATGTAAATACAATAGGACATCCCTAAGGGGAACTGCAGTTTAAAAAATGTATATATCCATATTTACTACGATAAATGTTGTGCCAAGGTATTTTATAGCTTAAAAAAAAAAAACAACAACAAAACAACATAGAAAATACTACACCCAAAGCTAGAAAACAGTTCCAGTACAAAGCATGCCTAATATATAGCCTCCCAAATACACAGTATATCCCTGGTAAAGTTGTAAATTATGGTTGCAAATGAGGCCACAAACAAAATCTTGCTCAAGGCATGAATCATAAATTCAAACAATAATCATCTCCTGCATGAGACACAACTACTTTGTTTACTTCTTATACCCTGTTTCCTAAACATGAAGATGAAAGTAGGTCAAGTAAATTTAGCATCTTTTCACATGAAGTATGTTATGATAGCGGGTGGCGCAGCCTAATTTACAATTACATGAGTTTACATGAATATTAAAATATCTGTTTTCACTGTGCTGTGTCATTACACATATTGACATTTTACCTCACAATGACACAGAATCATAGAAAACACCCAAGGTTTGGAGAAAGGAGGGAGCAGAAGGGGAGAGAAATATTTACAGTGATTGCAGCTTGAATGAAATTTTGATATGTCAGGAAATAACTTCATATGATGTTGAATTGTAATTTTTAAATCAATTATTACTATTTTTCATGGGTTTTGTTTGGGAAGTGCCTCACAAGGGAAGGAGAGGGAGACCTGGGAAAACCACTGGCTTTTTTTATTTCCAAAATGCATCAGGTTTATGGTAAATGCTTACGAGGAAATAACTTGTCTGAGAAACAAAATTAATCTGCAATTCTCAACACTGGGTTCAAAAGCAAAAGCAACACCAAATCAAAGGCTGGAATAAGAAATTTTGTCATTCATTATTCTGTCATGATTCATTAAGGCTTTAAATATGATTCACTTAGAATATATGAATATATGGTTGTGCCATATATTTAAATCATCAGAAGTCTGTTAGAAATTGAAGAAAGACAATGAATTTCCTCTTTAAGCTACACAGCTTAAAGCCGCAACTCAGCAAGCTAGTTTGAGATCAGCTCATGACCAGGCACCAAGTCACATGTTGGAGGCTAACTTGTTTAAATGCCTTGCTGAAGAATATTCCGGATGACAGCAGGACTTGGCTTTTCAAGAGACTACAAACCACAAAATTACTTTAAACCTCAGGCTTTAAATCTAGACTTTTTAGAGTTATTGGTACTTAAAATAAATTAATACAGACTTGACAGTCAGTAGTGACTTGAGATAATTTAGTATAGCTAATTAAAGACAAGAAGCCAAAGTTGTGAATGTCTAGAACAGAAGGCAGGGCACTTAGTGTGAGAAGAGTAGTTATCCAGTTATTTAGTCTAACATCATACATAGTGATGTTAGAAATTACACTTGTGCTGCATGGTGAAAAATAAGAGCAAAAGAAACGTGATTTCCACACATGGAAAAAAATCGCTCATGTTCATAATTAAGTTTAAGCAAATGTTGAAAAGGTACCAACAATTACTCATGGCCCAGTCACAGTAATTAAAAGTCAAAAAACAAAGTGAGGAGTTGTAGAGCCAGAATGTGAAAAAGTTTATATTTTTAAAGAACTAAATCATCTTATCTGTAATGAGAAGTAGTGAAATAAAGAGAGTAGAAACAGCACTTCCACACCAGAAATTAATTATAAAGAAAATTACTTTGAAAAATAATGATCAGGAACAGATATTATGGGCACTACTATCCCTAGGTAGTAGACTAAAAGAAAGCAGATTAACATTTGACAGTCTGCTTGATTTCCAGCTGCTATTAAAACACAATAAGAATGTTAGAATGAACACTATCAGGATATTCAGGCTTCCATCTTCAAAAATTCCTTTGGTATATAGCTTTGCTTATGAGTGGATATTATACACGATAAAATTTTGTAATACACCATAGCAAGGACTAAATTTCCACTGTTTAACGAAAGTCGAGTTGACTGAAAGTTCATCTGTGATTATGAAGATGTGCAAAGATGGAAACTGCACACGGCTCTGGCTTTGCTAGGAATGCATAACATGAATATGCTTCTATCTTGAAAACAAAGAAAATCTGAGACAGAGACAAGATAGAGACAATACCGTTCCCAATTTTTATCTGTCTACTGATGGCAAACTATAAAAACTATAAAAAAATAAAAGTTCAGCTCCAATTTCTCTGGACAAATTAAGTCTTTGTACCTCTCAAATATGTTGATTACTTTTGTATCTTCATAATGAATTATTAACTTTCTTCGTCATAACCAGTGCAACATAATAACCAATTTTTGTTATTATTGCTAGACCAGGGTTCCAAAAATGTATCTATTTTTCAAAGAAAGAAAATTTTACTATGATATTTACTTTACATTCCGTAGTTATTAATGAAATATTCATTAGCTTACATCCGAAAAAATCCCATAGAAAATAAGAATGCAAGTCTATACATGAAAGCTAAAGTCAATGAGGATCTTAGTGTATTAGAAAACATAGAAAATGTATTAGATTTTTATATTCACAAAAATTCTTTTTTGACCAGGTAGTGGCAGCTTCCTCAACTAAAAATGTCAGCCTGTTAAACTGTGCTAGACTTCTGAAAAAATTGTTATGAAGAGGTATCTCATTCTAATTAGTATTAATTCAAATTTGTGCTTTTAACAGCACAAAGATGATAAGGCTCAGGTTCTATTTGCTATCCCAGGCAGTCTCACCATATTAAAGTGAAAGTATTCACACTAAATACCCTGACAACCCAATTCCTTTTCAGCTTTTGCATGCAGCAGGACACTCAAGGCTACAGCTAACCCCTGCCCTGTTAAGCAATTCAGGTAGATTTATAACTTGCAGAAAAAATTCTGCTAGTATGGGCTAAACTGATAGCAGTTACAGTGTAAGATCATTCAGAGAGAAGTGTTGTGTTCTTGCAGTCAGCTTGCAGATGTCTAGTGAGACTGACATCAGCTCTAGTTAGGTTTGTGTACCAGAGAGATCCCATCCCACCAGTATAAATTATCTTTCTTCCTCATTAAGTTCACAAAAGAAGCAGAATCTAGCTCTGGGCCATTAAAACCAAGTAAGATAAAGAAAACATTTTTTTCCTGGCAACAAATATATGATAGTAAGCAGTAGGCCCCCAGAAGTGTTTACAATGTCTATTACAGAGAATGTTCCATTATATGTGTGTGAAATTTAACAAATAAATGCCATACTTTTTTTTAACAAACAAGCAAATATATCTTCATAGAATAAAATATCTATAAAAACAAAACAAACAAACAAACAAACAACAAAAAAACACTTTCCCTTACATATTACACCTAAGGATCTTAAAATCCTTGCAAATTCATTCCATGTAAATATATGAATATGCATTCACCAATGGTATATGCTATTTCAGAATAAATTTCCATAAAGTTCTTACTGACAAAAAATGACAAATTGTGAATTTTAAACTTTTATCAAATGGTTCAAGTGGTGCTCCCTTCTCAGTATACCTTTTTTTTTTTTTTTTTTCCGAAAAGAACAGCACCCCTCCACGTGTTTTGTTTTAAAGGCCAGGGACAAAAATGTTCTTTCACACAGCTATATACATGTAATTGGCATGCAAAGCAAGGAAAAATTAACAAGAAAATGGGACATACTATTTCCTTTATTATTTCTATGTAAAGGTTTAATTGATTATAAACCAGAAGAATACCTTTTTTAAAAATATGCTTAAACTTTCTACGTTTTTCATACAGACCCATCAACTTGATCTTGAGACCAGGAATGGTTATGGAGCAGATCATCTTCTGTGAGATCACATGGCATGTGCAGGACAACTGGGGGATCAGGCCCAGTCAGCACAGGTTCATGAAAAGGCGGTCTTGCTCAACCAAATAGATCTTCTGTGATCAAGTGAATCTACCTAGTGGATAACGAAAAGGCTGTTGGTGTAGTTTTCCTATACTTCAGGAATATCTTTGACACTGTCTCCTGCAGTTTTCTCCTAGAGAAGCTGGCAAGTACAGTCTTTGCTGTGTGAAGAACCTGCTGGATGGATGAGCCCAGAGAGTGACGGTGAGTGGAGTTAAATCCAGATGGTGACTGGTCATGAGTGGTGTTCCTCAGGGAATTGGAGTCATACTGGGGCCTGTCCTATTCAATATTCTGTTGATGACCTGGACAAGGAGTTTGAGTGCACCTTCAGTAAGTTTTCAGATGACATCAAGTTAGGTGGAAATGTCAATCTGCCAGGATGTAGGAAGGCCCTACAGAGGAGTGTGGACAGGCTGGATAGATGGGCTAAGGCCAGTCGGATGAAGATCATCAAGACCAAGTGCTGGGCCCTGCATGTTCGCCACTGCAATGCCTTGCAATGCTATAGGCATGGGGCAGAGTGGCTGGAAGACTGTGTGGAAGAAATGAATGTGGGGGTGAATGGACTTGGCTCTCCTGAACATGAGCCAACGGTATACCCAGGTGGCCAAGAAGGCCAATGGCATCCTGGATTGTATTAGATCCAACAAGGAAGTAATTGTCCCTCTTTATTCAGTAGTGGTGAGGCCACATCTTGAGTACTGTGTTCAGTTTTGGGCCCCTCACTACAGGAAAGATATCAAGGGCCTTGAACATGTTCAGAGAAGGGCAACAAAGCTGGTGAGGGGTCTGGAGCACAATTCTTATGAGGAGCTGTTGAGAGAACTGGAATTGTTTAGTCCGAAGGAGATGTGGGGGAGACCTTATTGCTCTTTACAACTATGTGAAAGGATGTTGTGGTGAGCTGGGTTTTGGCCTCTTCTTCCACATTACTAGCTATAGAATCAAAGGGAATGGCCTCAATTTACACCAGAGGAGATTCAGTTTGGACAATAAGAAAAATTTATTCTCTGAAAGAGTAGTTAAGCACTGGAATGTGTTGCCCGAGGGAGGTGGTTGAGTCACCAACCCTGGCGGTGTTCAAGAAACATTCAGATGTTGTACTAAGGGACATGGTTTAGTGGGGAAATATTGGTGGTAGGTGGGCAGTCGAACTGGGTGGTCTTGGAGATCTTTCCTAACGTTGATGATTCTATGATGTTGTGACAGAGCAAACTGATATCTAATGATTTTTATCTGTGGTTATTAGTGAAAATTATAGATGTTCTGTTGTTGTTGAAAGTTTCATAAATGAAGTATGGCCTCAAAGTCAACATTTAAATTGTTTACTAATATATGAGAAGTTTTCTGTAATGCATAGGACCCCTCTCTTTCTGAGTCTTTAAGAGTTACCATGTTATGCCAATCAATAGTCTGTGCAGCTTGAACCACAACATATTTAAGGTTAAGTTTACCATAAAAAACAAGGAGCTACCTCTTCAAGAGTGTTTAAGAGATTCATCAAATGAAAGATGTTTCTGAAAGAAACACATTTAGAAAATTTCTCAGAACAGTTGTTTACTTATAAATTATTGAATTTAAACATTTGAAAAATTAAAGGAACTAGTATAGTCATTTGGTTGCCTTTCTTTCCTCCTTTAACTTGATATACAACCTTTTTTTGTTGTTGTTTTTTAAGTGCAAACATTTACTAATAACCACATTTCTGACTATGAAGACTACACTGATGTAAACAGTAATGGGTGAAATTTTGTAACCCTATAACTAAAGATAGGAAACTTGCCTTAAAAATGGCAGAGTGACCAAGCCATTGGCATGGCTCTGCAGAGGAGTGCAAGTAAATTTTCCCTATAAATTCAGGCACTCTGATAGAAAGGAAAACTGAAAATTATCTCAAAATCACATCAGAAATAACAAAAAGTATGATGTAACTCTCTTTCAAATAACAGGTCACATTTTGTCATATATAAGTGCCCTTCTTACCTGTGTCACCAGCAATTTACACATCTTTCGCACACCTGAAGCATAATATATCGGTCTTGTATTCATATGTGGTATTCTCTAATTCAAATCTGTTTTCAGTGTAAAACCAAAGCTTCTGTGCTGTAGGTGGAAGCAAGGGTGAAAAACACTCTACCAACAGATAACCATCTGGCAGATTCTCTTTCTCTGTTATCTCCATGTGATTTTTAGCACTTCATAAAATGTCATTAAGCAAACAGAGAAGACCACAAGCAAACCTCTACTTTCACAAAATCATGTTTTATAAACTGTTGAGAAACACTGACATGTAATGAAACCCTATTCCCTACATGCCTTCATCTTTGTGAATGATATGCTGCTCTCTGTTCATGTATAAACAAACAGAAATATGTCTGTATATTTGCTGTTGTTTTCTTTTTTCTTTGGTCATCATAATCAAGGGCTATTATAGAAATAGATCTTATCTCTAGAATGGCAGTCCCCTTGCACCTTCAGTTCAGATTTTTGTTTACGCTTGACTGCAATTGCGGCTGTTTCTGATAGTTTTAGGTCAGCCATGACAGACTATGGGTGACACTAAATAAACAAGCTGGAAGTCTGGGACCAGGAAAGAACAGCATTGGTGCTCAGAGTTTGGTTTTTTTTTCTGGTTAATCAACAGTTTTATTCAGAATAATTCACTGCATAAATGCTTTTTCTGAGTGCACATACTATGCTTTAGAAAAAGATTAAAAAATACCAACTTGTAGGCAAATTAAATGAAAAAAAGATTTCAGTTTTATTTTGGGTTACGATAGGCTACAGAAAGATTTGTTTGTTTAATTTATGTTCAAATATTTCTTCCTCTTCCTCCTTTCTTTCACTCTGTTAAATTCCAGTGCAGTAAGGTTGTCTAACTACAATCTGATGTAGGCAATTCCTTAAAACCTGCTGGAGGGGGATACAAACTTCAATGATCTATCTACTAATAATATTCAATAAAAGAAGGAGTAAGATAAGATCCCAGAAGAAGGGATAATATATCTCACTCAAGTTGAATATTTTCCCTTCTGCCTTTCCAACTCTTTTGAGTTTACTGTGAATCCTGAAAGATTTTACACATTTCTTGTATCTCCTGTTTCTGTAATCATATCATTATGTTAGTGTGTAAACTCAGTTTCCATTTTTTTATTTTGTTAATGGTATTTCTTACCCCCATGGTCGTGGACTAAATTTTTTAAAAAATATGTGCCCTAAGGCACAAATACCAAAATAATAATAGTAATAATAATAATTACAACAATAATAATAATAACAACAACAACCTATTTTTATGCATTTCTTTTTAGATTTTATGAATTTAAAGTCAGTGCTTTGATAAGGAAGAATATGCTAAAAATTTTAAAGCTTCAGTTTGGTGGTGCTGCTTACCTAGGAATCTTTACTGAACCATCAAAATTAGGTGGAGTCGAGTGCCTGGCTCTGAGACATATCTAAGTAGAATAAGCATATTACAAGATCTAATTTTCAAAACGGTGCTTCTACTGCATAGGTAGTATAATAGTGATTAATTAAAATGTGTGAAAATTAGAAGAATAATAAATTACTTTAATGCAAACTTCCACTTGTTTAACATTTGGCCCTGAAATTGAATAGCAGTTGACAGCCAACCACAAGTCTCCCCAGGGGTAAATAGGGTCTCGGTACAATTTCTAGAGCACGGATTTTCATTTCAGAAAACAATCCAATACAACATCCATCAGCTTGCAGAATTCCCACAGAGTCAAAAAACATACTATACCTTTACTTCCACAGAGGTGGACTTTTTGAGGCTGGATTATTTGTAAAATATACTGGTTATTGAGAAAAAAAATTGTTAACAGTTTCTAATACGCTGAAAGATGTCTGGATCCTGTTTTACATTTAACTATCATGGATCGTTAAGAAACTCTATATCATTTCTTAAACTCATCTTGGTCATAGAAAATTCCACTGCAGCCTCCAGTATCTGCCTAAACTAAAGCATGGAAGTGTATGGAAATACCAGTGTGAGTACAATTTTCTTGAGCTATGCTATGCCAACTGCTAGAACCTATCCCGATCTCTTTGAAAACAAACTACCAAGTTATCAAAGCATCCAAGTATAATATTGCCTAGGGATATTTTATTTTTAAATTGCTTCTAGATCCACCAAAATAATCTCAGTTAAGCTTATGACAACCCAGGCCTTTAGAATCAAACCTCTGCCAAGACTACTATGATTTAATTAGATACACATTTACCTCCTGGCCAGATTCGATAAATAAGCATGTATTGGCACAGCTGCATCTCAGCATGCATATTTAAATTAAAAACGTTTCCTTTGATGCCCTGGCAATTTTGGCATTCATTCACATTGCCAGAAGCTGCGTCAAGTCACAAAATGCTTGCCCAGTCATCATTAAAGTATGCAACCATGAAAATGTTCTACCAGATCAGCTCTCTGACATGCCTGTGTAGCAACCTGAAAATCACCATGTTTTGTCCATAGCTACAGAAGTCTTCTCGTATGACAAATTAGCTGAAATTGGTCAAACAACTCGTAAGACTCATTGAGACTCAAACTGATACGTGTCACAGTCTTAAGTGCTTACTTCAAATACTATTTTAATAACTACAGTTGCAAATTTTATATAAAAAATAAGAATTAATTAGTTTTGTTTTCTCTTTTGATGATAATAGTAGTTGTACAGAATAATGGCCTTTCTGGCTCCTGATGATAGATTACGATTTTTACCAGAAGAAGAGAAATCTGAATGAGTAAAGACTTTCTAACAAATACACCAAAAGACTGACAAATAATAAACATTTTTTCTCACTGCTCACTTCAGCATGCTAAACTCCAGTCTCCACTCAAAGGAGAGAGGGAATAACGTATAGACATATCTGTGACACAGTAGGATTTCAGTCAACTTGAAATGCTTAAAAACCAGAATCCATGAGGGTAGGACCCAAGTTTCTGCTCTACTGATAGTCTGTCTCCTTCTCTGAAGAAGTTCCAAGACCCGCCTGGGTGCCTACTTGTGCAACCTAGTCTAGGGATCCTGCTTTGGCAGGGGTGTCGGACTAGATGAACTCTAGAGGTCCCCACCAATTCCTACAATTCTGTGATCATGAGATTATTAGAGACTACAAAAAACTGACTTTAATAACCAATGACTCAAACGACTCTTTATCATGATCTTTTCTAGATAGTATTTTATATAGTAGACTGGTAGATGCTCATTCTGTAGTAAATAAATAAATAAAGCTTGAGTGATAAATGCTTATCCTCCATAGTAGTTCTTAAAATATATATATTTATAGATACATATATATTTACAAAGGTGTTTCAGAAGCTGAGATACCTGGGTCACAGGAGAATCAGACTTTTCACTTCAAATCTCAAGGAACATAATAAAGTCCTCTGAAAAGCTCCTCAAGACACAAACTTTGTGTGACATCTCAGTCACTGAAGCCTATAGCAATTTAATTGAAGATGAAAATAATAATATCTGTTAAAATATAAGTAACATATATTTGTTTGGGTATGGAACAGTGAAAGTATCTTAGATTAGGAACACATTCATCTGCTTATGAAAATTTACATGAGGAAGTGATAGTCAAAATTAGTCTTGCTTTACTGTGAAATCAAAAGGGTAATTTCTAGCAACAGAAACTGTACTCTTTTTTTAAGCAGTAATGATTACTAGTTTATGATGCCCATTGGATCACTGAAAGAAGGCAGTTTTCTCATTGTGATAGTTTTTTGTTGCACATTACGAAATGGCCAGATGGTTCTGTGACAGCCTTTTTCTTTGCTGTGCTGGATTGCTGTACCAGACAACACTTATAGGCATCTCAAAATGTGGGTGGGTGATGAGAGGTGAGCTAAAAAATATTAGGGAAAATGATCAGATTAGGTGTTGCATTAGAATTAAAGTACTTTCTTCTCTTTGCACTGAGATTCCCTGGGAACTCAAAATGTCATTTAATTGTGCTTCATTATGCATTATGATTAATTATGCTTCATGTCTATGGTGGAAATCCACCAACTGAAAAATCTTAACGCGCTATCTGAGATCAGTGCAGAGTAATGAATTAAGAGGTTATTGTTTATGTGGATGTTTCAGGTATCTTGCTATTCCTTACAAAGTTTGCATGGGTGGACTGGCATGTGAATATTCTGTTTGAAAAAGAATTCCTTTCTTTCATCTCAGTCTAGTGTGAGCTGTTTAGGAAAGATCTTCCCAGGGTACATATGCTGATTCTTCATTGCACCTTTTCCCATATTAAATTGAACTGAATTATAGTTTTCTTGGATGTAGAATTCATATAATTATTTCAGTGTGTGATTTTGATTGTCTTAGTTTTTTGTGAATTCAGTAAAATTAAACAAAAATCTTCCACAACTATTTGCATATCAACATATCAAAATGATGTACCTTTTCTAAACCAAATAGGGTCCAGTAGAGTGGATCTGAAGGTAAAGGTTCTGTAAGTTTATTCTTGTATAAACATCAAAAGCTGACAAATAAATTCCTTACAATAAAATTCATTATGCTTATCCTAGGCTGAATGAGGATAGATTTGGAATGGATATAGAGAAGAAATTTTCCATGATATGAGAACAACCACCTGAACAGTTTACTCAGAAAAAATGTGAATCTTCCATCGATAGAAGTGTATTCTAAATCAGGATGGATGGGGCTTTAAGTAACTTTATCCACTGAAAAATGTCCCTGCCCATGACAAAGGAGTTGGAATAGAGGAAACTCTCCAGTTTAAACCGTTATATAATTCTATGATCCTATTTATCCTATGATAAAACCTGCACTGAAAACATCAACGATTTTTTGTTTTGTTTTTCTTAAAAAAAAATACAAGAAGAGAGAAATAAAGTCTCCCATTTTAAAGCCTACCAAGAAAAAATACTAAAGCTCAGTATCATTTCATGAAGCAAAATCTAATAAACTAGGACAAATAAAAAATAATTGGACACCACATTCATAAGAAATGATTATCTTTTTTTTTCCAAGTGTACTTAAAAAAATTCTATTGTACCTCTGTGAGAATATAGCCTCTATTAAGTCATCAGTTTTTTAGATCTTCAGTGTCAAAATAATGAATGCTTTGTTGTACTCTTAAATCCATTTAGATAACTAGAACACTAGAAATATCAAAACTAGAATTGACAACATTCTTAATTAGACACTGTTCCAAGTGAGAAAGTGATCTGTTCATATAATGGACAGAATACTATTTATTGAGAAACACAGCTGAATTATTGCCTAAAGAATCAATTTTTTAGCCTAGTTGGACTTTAGAAGTACTAGTGTACCCTTTAGTTTAATAGGATGAGAGAGTATTTAACAAGTTTTATATGTGCTGTACCACCAGTAAACCTAGAAGGTACTTTTTATAAAATTATAGATGTATCTGTAAAGTGTAATGAAATAGTGAATTACGCTGGAGGGAAAAAAATGTTTCAAATTCAAAGGGAATACCACGATTTTTCTAAGTCAAATTTGAACAAAATTCCCAAATTGTAAAATTCATATGGAAAGTAAGATTTAGTTCAGGATCATTAAAACATTTTATTACAATAAAATTGTTTTTTTTTTTCCTTAATAATAAAAGTAAACAGTCCAATCATAAGTACTCAAAATGGATTAAAATGTTGAAAAATAGTGTTTCTAATAAAATAGTAAAAATGAAGAATGCTGGCTTCTTTCCAAGAAAACTTAAATGAAAGAGATATGTTCCTCTGCAATTACATTGA
>VXAB01010748.1:402979-436183 GCA_013399175.1 Odontophorus gujanensis | reverse complement strand
TATTGCTGAGTAACCATATTCTATTCCTACTGTCTGTCCCCACAAATATATAGGTTAGTAAAATAGTGTCTCATATTAATTTTTGAAAGTCTACCTTTAATCAGTGTGTTCACCTTAAAAACTATACGTTGCTAAAAATGTCTTATGCAGAATATAACATGTTTTAGGGTAGTTAAGAACAGTTCTTTGTCGTTTCCATGGAGGGAAATAGGAGGCATTACTTTTGGAAAATTTTGTGCAGTCTGTGGGAACTTTGAAACAGTTGTTTATGCTTAAGACTTTCCCTTTGCATTTTCCCCTGATAGACTCTAAATGAAATTCCTGTGAGTTGCATTGCATTGCATTGCACAGTGGTAAAGCTAGAGCTTATGGAAGTCCCTTGCTGTAGTGTCCATTTGAGAAAGAGTAAATATTTCCAAGCACCCTTAAAAACTTCTTAAGGCAAGAATGAGTAACTCAATAATGCCCTTCACTAAAGGAAGCTGTTACTGTGTCTGGGAAATGAGATATTTTTATAATCTGCTCTGGTGAGGCTGCCTCAGACCTCTTCTGGCTTTTCAAATCATAAAATGGAAACCCATCTCCGCAGTTCTTTAAGAAATGTCAGGCAACTTAGATATAGAAGTATGGAGATACAGAGTAATGGAAGATATTACGGATAAATAGTTACTTTTTATAAAAATATATATATTACAGGGAAATTATTATCTTGGATGCAAAATTATGTAGGGAGAACATTCAAATGAGAAGTTTCAGTGATATTTACACACCACCAATGGGATGAGATTTTTCTGCATCTATACACTTTTAAAAAGATACTCTCAAGATCACCTTTGCAGTTTGTTCAGACATAAAGCCCAAGTTGTGTGAGTTGAGCTGTGCTGGTATGTCTATGCTGTGTTTAGCATACCACCAAACACCATCCGGACAGGCTGCCTGAAAGTATGCTGGTGACAGCTCTTGTGGAAGACAGAAAATAATGTAGACATATTCAGTGACACAAATATTTAGTTGATGTAAAACTGTCATAGCCATTCATTTCAACAGATCTTTGACAACAAACCCAATCCAGGAACTTCCCAGTGTTGTTTCTGATATCCTGTTTTGTGGTGCTCAGATATTCAACACAAAAGCCTGTGAACACCCTGGAGATAATTTCTCTTTTCTTCATCAGACATGTCATTCTTTGCCCCATGGTTTTCACAGATCTCAATGAAAAAAATACTCTTTGAACCAGGTTCTAAACAGCTAAGAAATAACTAACAATAGGAAGGACCTTAGTCACCACTGGGAAAAAAGCACTTCTGGTAATACTCCTGAAGTCCCTCTACCAAGTACTCTTACTTACTTTGTAATGATTGCATGTTTTCCCTTTGGGCCCACTAAAATATTTAATTGTAATCACACTCATTTACATAGTAGATGAGGCTAATTGCTGGTATTAGTTACCAAATGTATGCTTGTATTGTGAGGGTAAAAAAATGCCCTACAGAAAAGAAAACGGCTATGCCTCTAATTAAGGAGGTATGAGTCAAAGTGAGCTTGTTCTGAGATGTAAATATAGAATCAAGTGATTTCAGAGTTCCATAGTGAACTATATTATAACACCAGTTCCCACATTTCTGAGATAACCCTGGCAGACCTCAAACTAAATATACTGAACTATTATTTCTCAGAAACGGGGATGATAGGCACAACAAAAAACTCAGAGATCTAGATTTCTCAATTTTTTTAATTATAAACAATGTGAATGTCAAATTAATAAGGCTTTTTGTATGTAATAGTTACAATGATCTTATTATTTCAAGTAGAACCATTCCTTTTCCTTGGACCTAATTCCAAGGAAAAGTTTTTTGACAATTCAAGGCTCAAACAGTTGCACAACTTTTTTATTTTGCATGCTATTACACACAAGGACTCTTAAGATAGCATACTACTACAGTGAATGTGAGAAATATCAGGGTAAATAGAAACCCAGATGAATAAAAATGGCAGGATTTGGCCCTGGATAATATGCGTAATATAAGATTTCTTAGGAGATTTGTATCTATCTATGTAGAAAGAGAGGGGGCTAGTCCCGGATGGTGAAATGAAAATTTGTTACTTTTAGTTAGCTTCAAGAGGTCACAGTGAGAACAGAAGTGTGCCCATCAGTATCCCTTGAACAGGGTTGAAAAGCTCACCATAAACATTTGAAAAATTAACACTTTATCAAACCATGCCTTAATTTCTTCCATTTCCTGGAAGTCTACCAAATCTTGACAGCAGTTAAGCTGTGGGTGTGCAGAAGCATTACATACCATATTTACTATTATAATTTTTTAGGTAATTTCCCATTAGTCTACTATGTTTTGCTTGTGTTCAAAATTGAAATTTTAGTTTGGAAAGTGGAGAGAAAAAGGAAACTTTTTCTCTCTGTTATAGTATTACCTGGAATGCTAGCAATTTAACGGGGTTTATGATATGAACACATAGGAACAATTCCTACATGTTCTGGTAATACAGATGAAAATTTAAGTGAATAATGTGTATTAAATCAACATGGTTTCTTTCTAGTCTTCTTTGGATTTATATATCAGTTTTCCTACTGTTTAGAGAGCAGTTTAACAAGAGAATGAAGGTTTGTGAAATTCAAGCGACATCACAGAGCCATGACCATACATTACAATATTCTTGATTTATACAAGATACTATGGCATTTGCTTTGCAAAAGCAACACTTTAGATATATGCTAATTATAAAGTCACTTCAAACAAATCTCTAAATTTACCATTTTGCTTCCCTCTTTTGATTACATGATATTTCTGCCACCCACAAAAATAGTTGCCACCTTCATACAAAAATTAATTCCAACCTTAAAACAATGAGATTTTCTGCTGCCTTTCATAATGTGTAACATAAACCCTGTGTAATATGTTACCATTCTGATTTAGAAAGTCTTTATGTCACAAGCAGCTGATATAAATGAGAGTCTATCCCCTTGTTTTATTAGCTACATTATTCCTTGATGTGGCTTTAAGCTAGCATTAAATTCACCAGTGTCTGGTTACCTACACAGGTCATTTCATAAAACAAGACTGACTGCTAGCGACATTATCAGCCACTCCCTTTTTTTTTTTTTTTAAAGATGAAAAAGGGTTTTAAACCACCCAAAATACATTCCATGGATACCAAGGCCTCTCCCTTCTGAGTGCCTATTCTTGTTAAATATATACCTTAGTAGGACTAATCCCAAATGGTTTGATGACAGGGGTCATGCAAGTGTCATTTTTCAAACTTGTGTGAAAATCCATTTCAAGCCATCTTCCCCTCTTATATTTCACCTCATTTCTGGAGCACTCATGCAGCATAATTACTTAGCTAGAGTACAAAATGTAAACAGGACATCCTCTCAGATAGGAGATCCCAACATGTTGAAAAGTATATGCCTCAGTTCTTATTCAGTTCTGGAAACTATCCCATGACTTCCACAAAAAGATACTGTTTCTGTTAATGTGGAACATAAACTTAGCCCTCAACATAAAACAAAACCAAACATCTGTCCTTAGAGTTTGATTGTTTGTTCCGTCCTGGTATAATTATTCTTGCATGGCAGCAGCCCCTGCAGGCTACAATCCTTGCTTACTCTACTTTGCCCTGAAAGCATACCCAGCATTAAGAGATGAATTCACTGCATTAGAATTGTCGGTGAAGGTTCATTTAGAAAGGTTTAGTGCTGCAGCACAGTCACATTTTTGCCACTATCAGGGATTTTTTGTTTGTTTTCAGGTGTGATTTCTGTTTGTTTTTGAACTGCATTTTGCCAATCAAACTGGACAAAGAAGTATTTCTGTTGCCCAGAATCAAATGTGTCTGAAAAGTTCCCCGGGGAAAGTGGTGAAGGTTGGGGAGATTAATTTTTTACTCCTTTATTCCTTTAAAGGAAGAAAGATTTCTTCTTAAGTTTAGTCATTATTGTAGGGTTTATCTGCAACTGTTCTACCTAATGACAATAAAATCTGAAATTGGCATAAGAAAAGTGGAAAGATATTTTCTAGTCAGTACCCCTGCAGATAATGTGGGAACAGAGGAAAGCCACTATTATCTACGTCCTGACAGAAGACTCAGATTTTCTACCACTAAAAAAAAAAAGTATTCAGAGCAACTGAATTCCTACAACTTATAAACACCTCAAGAAAGAATGGTACACATGAAAGAAGAGTTACATCTCCATTTCTAACAGCATTTTTTTATATTTTCCACAGATTTGACACCTAAGCAATGCATGCTTATATCCCATTCCTGAACCTGCATATCTCTAGTTGAACATCTATCTTTCTCCAGTCTCTGGATTTGCAGTACTCCCCCAGAGCAGAAGGACTCTGTCATAGACAGAAGACTGGCTCCTCCTCTTGAGAGATATGTGTTCTCCTTGTCAGATCTAGATGGATGAACATATCCTTTATAAAACTTGATGACAGAGATCATGAGAAACCAGAAATATCTAAGAACAGATATACATTGCGTCTTGTATGCATTCTCTCAGTGGAATAGTTCAAATCCAAATTCTGATCACACAAGATTCAGGTAAAGTTGACATCTAAACACTCAACTGCTACCTGCTTTTCAGGTCATGTAATCACAGATATTTTCTGCTATGAACATCAAATGATAGCAGTTGTTGTAGTCCCTTACACTTAAACAATTTTTTTTTCCATACTGTTCACACTGTGTAAGGAGAGTGACACTGTCAGTTTCATGCTAAATATGAAAATGCACGTAACATTATTCTGGTTTTGCGCTGAAAAGTTACACAGCACTATGTGGTTGGTGAAGTGTCTGTCCAAGCCAGTGTACTCTTCCCATTTTTTATAGTATTTTTATTCCTATACTTCATACTCTCTGTGATCACAGAAGTTGTGATATATTTGTTTTCTTTTAGTATTCAGTTGCACAAACTTGTGAAGTGTAAAATGTAATCAAGAAAAATACAGTATTTTCAAACAGAAGAAAAGAAATACTTGTTTTAGGATCAGTAACCAGATCCTAAATTTTGCTTAACTTTAAGCAGGAAAGAGTTCACTGAAATTAGAGCCAGATTCCTATGCAACCTGTGTGCATGAGAATTTGCTTCACAATAGGATGAGTCTTTTGTTAAGAGATCAAAATCTTTTCTTTCCCTTATTAAAGTACACAGTAGAAGACTTAATTCTAAAGACTTTTGGCTTCTATACAGATTCTTTCCATCACACTTTTTCTTTAGGAGGAAAGGAACTGCAAAGAGAATGGAATCCATAACTCATAGACAAAACAGACCACAGGTATTTTTTGGCATCTATGTGCCAGAACTGACCACTACTTTTTTAACTACTTAACTACTGTTAACTACTTTTTTCAATACTTGCCAAAGAGTTAAGAGTTAATAAAGGTTATTAATCCAATTACTTGCCATCTATCAGTATTCTTACCCTTGCAATACAAAGAATGTTCTCATAAGACAGTGTTCCTCAGCTTTTTCTCTCCTCTATTTATCCATGCTTAAAAGTAGATCTTATGGTTCATAGGACAGATAACAGACGAGCTGTAAATCGCAGCTTATGTAGTTCTCTAAGAGCTCTGACCTTAGCTATTCTGCGTTGTATAATTACTCTGTGGTGTAGAATGAACAAAAAAAACACCCCAAAGAGTAGAAAGAGTTAAAGTTTTAGAAAACTGTTGGTAGTACAAATATAATTGCACATTGTATTGAGGATTTTTTAAAACTTGTTGCCACGATTTGTACTGTTGTGAGAGTTAGTTTAGTTGAAACAGTCCTCTATGTATACTATTAGTCATACAACAGCCCAAATCAGCTGTTGTTTTGAAATTACTACTGCTGAAAGGATAAAAAGGCAATTTGATTGTTTGTTTAAGCAAAGAGCTTATTTATTTTAAATTTCATGGTTTCATGTTCTTTACATATGTGTTAAGTCTTTATCAAGGGAATTATTCCTGTCACATCTCTACTATTTTTTTGTTATTGTTTTTATTCATTGGATTGTCAAGAACTGGATGCAGAACAAACAGCATTAGTAACATCTGAGCACCTTTAATTAGCAGAAAAATCATATTTATTTTGGCTTTATGCCAAACATCTGATAACTGGAGGTGAAAGGAGCTTTCCTTGAGAAGGTCTTCAGCAGCAAAAATACCCTATAACCAATAACCCCAGGAGACAGAGAGTGCTAGCATGGTTCCGTAAAGATCAGAGCAGTGTTTAAAGGAATATAGGCAGGGGCAGCTAGGGGACACACTTAGTAAGATATCTCTCTTGCAGTTTCCACCTGTAGAAATTCCATGGAACTCCCAATGGTGATTAAGCATACTTTTCTGTTGTACATTCCCTCAGGAGGACAGCTGCGGAAATGTCCCCTCCCCTCTATTAAATGAATCACGCCTGGACAGAGTGGGTGTAGCTGTTTATACATCTCTTATCACACTGAGGATGTGCTAATATCTTGACCTGAAAACCACAGGACCACCCAAGACTCTAGCAGCTAAACTGAAATGATTCAGTTATGATTTATGCTGTGAGGTTTTTGCTGCAATATATTTGTCCTTGAAGGAGATGAAGAAATCACATAAATCTTCCTATTTCATCTAGAAATGGAAGAAGCTCTTAACAATGAGTGTTGTTCAAGCCATAGTCACTTAAGTAGCACACTCAGACAAGGTCTGAGAAGAACATCACATAATGCATAGTCACTTGACTTGAGAGAAAGATTAAAGACTCAAAAATGGAAAGTAGTGAAGAGGCCACACATAGAGCCTGGGAAGAAAGATCAGTTCTGGCAAGAAGAGTTTGTATGTCTAGACTGTTTCCCCTTACTGCAGTCTTCCAGACAAGCAAATTCTGTGGAGTCTAAATCCTCTTCCTTGCCAGCCAAAATTTTCTCTTCGGAGATCAACATCGAAGTCAGACAAAAGCTTTATATTTTGGCTGAAAATATATGCACAACCTTGTGAAGAGGAAACTGTCAGAGAGAAATTGATAAAAATATCCTAGAAAAAAAAAAAGCTTTAAGTATTTCAGTTTTGCTCTTCGTTTAAATAGTGATAGCAATTGCATCTTACATCTAAGGGTATTGCAACAAGTCAGAAGAGAATCACAAACTGTTTTACAAATTCTGACTTGAAAGGCAGGATCAGAGTTACTGAACAGTTCTCATTATAGTGTTTCTATTTGAATCCAAGGATATATTAAAAATTGTGATTGCTTGCAAGAACTAATCTGAACTTATACTTTTAGATATTGCAGTAAAGCATAAGCTTGGAGATTAAAGTATTTACTTCACAGATAACAGGTATTTCTCCAAAATCTAGCAGATTATTTGGTCAGCTAAAAGGAATGTAAAAACCAGGAATAATGAATGTCTTCTGATGATACCCAGCACTACTAGTTACATTGTTTTTCAGTATTTTTACAAAAATGGCTTAAAGACATCTTTGATGTATATCATATGACGTCTGAAGGAAACTGGAGTTTCTCTTTCTCCCTAATGAAGCAAATCTAGAAGTAGTAAAACCTACACAGTATGGGCATTGCTACCAAAAACATGGGAAATGTTAAAATTAATTATACCATTCTAAATGGAAATCAAAATCTGTGAGTATTTGGTATGTACAAAGCAGTTATTTGCCTCATTATTTGCCTGCTTTTCACAAGAGTCCTATTAAAAATACACTAGTCTAAAATGTAGTGGGAGCAGAGTTTTTTATTATTCTCTGAGAATTTTCAGTTTCTCAGAGAATCAAAGACCTTAGGAGATGAGGGATCCAGCTCCCTGAAAATTAGTCACTGGTAGTGTAAACCTCTATTTGTTATGGATCAATAACTGTTTATCAGGCATTTACTATAAACTCTGTTTCAAAAGTTGCCATGCTTAAATCCAGAAAATTCTGATCCACTTCTTTCTCCCTAAACCCTAAAGTTTTTAATGTGCATTTCTAAACAAAATGCTTTAAGAAAGAGACAGATCTTGCCAGGTATCCTGCAAAAGCTGGATATTTCTGGTAAGAGTAGATTGTTTTTTCCAAAATATAAGACAGGTCTTTGACAAAGCCTCACTGAAAACATGTGATCTTGATTAAAGAAAGGGAATCCTTTCACATCAGCAGCTCTCAAGAGGTATCTGGGATCAATAGGGTCAGAGCACCCCTGCATCCTTTTTAAGAATACGCATCTAGAGCAGCACCTCCTCTTGACTGCACTCAATCCACATTAGGTATCCAACTGAGGTTTGTAAAAAGAGATCTCTTTTATCTATGCTGTTTATTATGTGAATGGATGATAACACAAAATAACCAGCCTTCCACCTACCAGATATTTGTCTTTGGCCTCTACAGACATTTGGTTACCCCCGGAAAGTGATGCATCTGTTCTGAATCCACTTAGAAGTGCCAGTGTAGGGCAAGAGGAAAAGGCCCAAAGATCAATGCCAGATGGGCTCTGGCAGGTCTTTCTGGGGAAGTGTTAGATTTTACCCACGGCTGACTCCTCTTTGCTAGAACTTACAGTGGCCTCTGTAGTAGAGAATGCAAGCAGCAATGTAACCACAGCTCAGTTTGTGTTCATCTCAAATACCTTTTCTCATGTCCATGCTAAAGCATGGGCACATATTTCCTTCTTATAATGTTTTCAGTCCCTATCCTCTAGTAGAAATAGGGATAAGGCAGCCGGGATTGACTCAGAAATTGTCATAGCAAGAACGAGAAGAGCTTGTCTGACAAAGGCCCAAGAGTAAGCTTGCTACCTAAGTTTCTTCAGTGGAAGGGATGTCTGTTGCCACATTCATTGACTGAGAAGGAAAGAGTGAAAGAAATGGAGAGAGAAAAATAGGGAAGGACAGAAGAGGGAAAGGAGAAAAAGAGGGAAGGAAGAGGAGAGAGAAGGTAAAGAAAAAGATGCATATTACCCAAGTGTATACAGTAATGCAGGAGTTTGTAATCATTTCAGTAACTTCCCAGGAATGCCATGATTACCATGCTAGCATGACAAAATTTTTTTGAAAAGGGTGAAAAAGGCATTTCTCCAAAGTGGTCATAGGATTCACTGGAAACACTGTCTTAAGTTATATGTAAATCCCTGCATCCCTGTAAATAAAGACCATTCTGCTCCCCAACCCATTGGTAGATAGAAGGAAGGAAAGAGATCAGTGGAGAGGAATGTTTAAATAGCTTCTTGTTTTTTACTCACAGGACAGATGGCATGCCAACTAATGAAAAATAAAACACCAACTGACATTGTATAGCAGCTGTGTGGATTGTCAACTATAGGAAGAAATGTGGCCCACTGAATAGATTGTTTTACTAGAAATGATGGAGCTCAGGTTCTAAGCCTTGTTTCCTACTCCAAAAAGTGCCTAGGTTTTTGTAAGAAAATTATCTGTGCCTCAGAGTTTCCATCTATAGAATAAGAACAATTAGAAATTATACTTCAAGCAGAAATGACAGAGAGAAATAATAAGAATGTTACTTTCTTGTGGGGAAGTAAAGACCACTAAAACATAAAATATTCTTTTTCATTAGTGAGAAATCACAGTGCTTAAATGAACAAAGCTGAGCTCTTTCACTGCTCTAGAACTTTCTTTTCAGTGATCAGAATAATGATGTTTTGATACTGTTAATAAGCTTAATATTTTATCCACAACTCAAATGAAATTCAATTCATAAAGTCCAAGAGACAGTCTTGGAACAAAAAGAGTCCATGAGCTTTTACTCATTTCCTGAGAAGAGCTGTACATTTTTTTTCTAGAAGGCAAGGCTTTTCCTCTTTGCACATTACTGCTTTACAAAAATTCTGTCTTCAATATGATTGACCAGTTTTTCTATGTTTCCATGCTAGTAATATCCTCTTCATCTTATGCAACTGGGTGTCCATCTTTTCTGCTTTCAAGATGGTTTTATATTTTTTTCTTTCCTTTTTAATTTTTTTTTTCTTTTTTTTTGCTCTGCGGACTCAGTCACTGTCTTGAGCCCTTGGCAAGAATTTCTATAATCCCTATGATCACAACTTAGTCTGGAAAGAGACGGTTTGCTTTCTACTTAAGATAAGTCAGAACACAACAAAATTGATGTGATTTGTGTCAGTGTTCAAAGGATCAGGTCTAGCTGCAGGGGTTACCTTGATTTTGATCTGTTACAGTTTTTTTTTCCAAACAGAGCAGGAAGAATCTCTTCCATAGCTGCTACATTTTTTTCCTATCAGGCCCTCGTGAAAAAGCCACATTAAATTTTCAGAGTAGCAGTGAAGATAACATTGTGCCTCTCTCGATGCTTTGGAGGCTATCAGCTTTGAAAGGAAGCATGTGCAAGTTTAAAGTTGCAGTGATTGTGTTCGACTGCTGCCTCTTTGATATACCAGATCTTCTGTTTATCCACTGTATTTGTGAGGGTGGGGAGGAAACAAGGTTGTGATATGATTCAAGATGGTAAATATCAAAGAGTTAGAGATTTCCCCCTGCATTCTCAAATTCTGTCTTTTCTCTGAGACTTTGGGACAGATTCTCTACTGCCTTTGTGAGGATTTATGCCTAAATGAAATAACATCATTGCTACAGCAAAGCCGTGGATAGTACTGTGTATTTACTATTGATACTGTAGCCTTTTCTGCTTAATAATCTGAGGAAATAATTTCCCCTGTATATAGCGGTTAAGTGTGATGAGGTTTATGAAATTTCCATGCTGTGAAAGACTAGTGATATAAATTAAATCCTCATTATCTAAATTGCCTTGTATGTTGGTGGCACAAAGGGACATGCTATCTTAACATGGTGTTTACAGTAAAACACAGAAAAACATAGATGACCTCTTAATTATCACCGGTGAAATGATTCCATCACATATCATGTTAACAATATTTAATACTGGCTAAGAACAGAAATGTTGTTGGCCATGACTCATCAGTGAATTTTGTAAGCTACATATGATGTTAGACCACTTGAAATAACTGAAGAAAACTTGTTTATTCTTACAGTAGCTGTGACAGAGATGAAGTGGAGCAAATGCGGCATTTATTATACTGAACATATCAGTTCAGTTATTTATCATAACTGAAGTTACGATTGTGAAGAATTGTTTCTCAGTTAAATGGTATGTGTTGGAGAAAACATAGCAACAAACAACAATTTGAGCAGGTAATGTGCTTGCAGCCCAGAAGACCAACTGAATTCTGGTTTGCATAAAAAGAAATGTAATCAGCAGGTTGAGGGAGGTTATTCTGCTCCTCTACTCTGCTCTTGTGAGATCCCATCTGGAGTATTGTGTCCAGTTCTGGAGCCTCCAACACAAGAAGGGCATGGAGTTCTTGGAGCAGGTCCAGAGGGGGAATACACAGATGATCAGAGGACTAGAACACCTTCACTGTGGGGACAGGCTGAGAGAGCTGGAGCTCTTCAATCTGAAGAAGAGAAGGTTCCAAACAGACCTCATAGTGGACTTCCAGTACTTAAAGGGGGCCTACAGGAAAGCTGGGGAGGAACTGTTTATAAGGGCAAGTAGTGACAGAACAAGGGGAATTGGTTTTAAACAGGAAAAGGGTAGATATAGATTTGATATTAGAAATAAATTCTTCACTGTGAGGGTGGTGAGACACTGGAACAGGTTGCCCAGTAAGGTTGTGATTGCCCCCTACCTGGAAACATTCAAGGCCAGGCTGGATGGATCTTTGAGCAACCTTGTCTAGAGAGAGGTGTCCCTGCCTATAACAGAGGGGTTGGAACAAGATGAAAAGATAAAGGTTTCTTCCAACCTCAAACATTCTATGATTTTATGATTCTAGCAAAGACAGGAATATATTTTCTTTCATCATCCTTTTCTGTCTTTTTTTTTTATTGTTTTGAACTAGACCCCCAATGTAGGCCGGAGGATGCTTTATATCCCTGTAATTCAAGGCCCACAAACCAGTTCATTGTGTTCCTACTTTGTCTCATCTACTGTAAAGGAATGACCTCTCCTACAACTTTCTGAAGTTTGTTTGCCATTATGCAGGGATATGCAATGTACATGTGTGTGAAAAAAAATGCATTTACAGAGTACACTGTGTGATGTTCCGCATTCAGCTAAAACCAGAATCCATAATTTAACATTCGGTATGTACAAACAACTCTCCAGTACCACAATTAAATTTTATATTTGTGTTCCATTGAGTTGAATAAAATTTTAAAAAAATTCTATAAAATAGGTACTAGTTTACACTGTTTTTTTTTTTTTTAATTATTATTTAATAATTAAAATCAGATTTATAGCTTCATATTACATACATTCTACCACCAACTCATACATGATGAGATCGGAAAGTCCAATCTGAAGTTGTACATCTGGATTTCTTTGGGTCTATTCTTTGATGACTTGCACTAGAAGCAACTTGTGTTCAGTTATGAGTCATTGTATTTTACATTTAAATGTGTTTTGTCAATACTTATGTGAAAATAAGTATTAGAAGTATTTGAAAAGGACTATGTACTAAATTCTATTAAAAAATAATTTTCACAATTAAATGAGTATTGAAGGAAAGTTTAATTTTATGATCCTTCCTTCAGTCACAGAATAATTCTATCTGGAAGGAGTAACTTTTCTGGTTTGAGTCGAATGAGTCCGATTTCTAAATATTTAACAAGGAATTGAGTATGTCCAGAATCAGTTTCATATTTTGAAGCTGTTTTACATATTGACTGGTGAGCTTTAACACTTATCAACATAAAAAAAGCAAAAGGGTTAGATTCCTACCAGTCTTCAACATATTAAGAGTTTTAGTTCAAAAACAAACAAACAAAGAGAAACACCCAGCAACAAATCACAAATAATAAGAAAAAGGAGACTGATTTTGTTTAAAATAAATGTTTTGTTGGTTTTTTTTTCATATCTCTATTTGAAACACAGTTATTAAGATTTTATTCTGTAAATATTTTCCATACCCAGCTTAAGCATTTTAATGAGTAAAAAGCTGTCAGAAACTACTGAATTTATAGAAGAGAATGGTACAGCACGTGTGAATAAGTGAAATAAAAACACTTTAACAATTTGAGCTGCTTATATCTGCTCCAGAAATTCAGTTCTTTGCTATCAGTTTTGATAAGCAGCCTTCCTCACTGATGAGGCTATAAGATGACAATGTCATTCAATAACTCTCACACCCTTTCCTGCTATTTGTGCAGTGCAGGAAACTAAGGGGTTTCTTGTCGTGTGGACACAGAGGAAATATCCAGCAACCAAATACTGACCCTTGCATGCAAACAGGTCCATATCCTCTTTCCGCCTGACAACTTCCTTCCTGCATACTAGAAACAAATCTACTCTTCATTTTTTCCGGACTTTTTATGCAGACTACTCAGAAAGCCCTTGGGTAGAGACAAACATTTTATTAATGTAAACTTCATGTAACAGCTGGATACTTAGGGCATCAAGGCCCAAGTTTACAGTAGAGATTTGTTTGCTTCTTTTAACTGTAGTGTTGCTGCAGCTGAGTCACTAAACTCTCTGTGCCAGGGACCAGTGTAAAGAGTTTACTGAGATTTTTGGCCTCAGTCTGACAAAGTCATGTTTGTACTTCTAACATTGTGGTGAAGGTTAAACATAGGTGAGATTATTCTTATTTTGTTTTTCTACTTCATTTCTCTGCATCATTAATTATTAGGAAGCTTTTTTCTGGCCATGAAGATTGGGGGATTTATCACCTGCTTGACTTCATTGAAGCAGTCACTAAGGCTTAAACTTTAGTCTGAGTGATGTTACAGTAGACAAGCAAAACAAAACAGCCAACAAACAGTAGGCAGTTGATAGCGAAGAACCAATTTCATAGGGCTATACTTGTTTAATTTTTTTCCCAGGATCATATATGTCATTTATCTTTTGCATGAAATCATGATTTCAGGATGTAAAAGGAAAGTTCAAACAATGCTCTTTGTTGTTCCTGTCATCTCATTACCTGAGAAATATCCATTGGCATTACACAGAAAATCTTTCTGCACAGTTAGAAGAATCTCACTAATGAACTCCTCAAGAAATTCTTCCTCAATCAGGTGATTAGTCCTGCAGAGCCTTCTGTGATTGTCATTAGGCTAAAGAGCATTTATTTACACTTAGCTTAGGAACTGTTCATTACACCACAACACACTGTATTGCTATATCCCTGGCAGAAAACTCATATAAGTGAAACTTTTACATCCATATGTGTGTGTTCCTCACATTAGGGGTCCAGCTTCTTCTGTATTTCTGTTTAAAACTTAAGAGTAACAAAACAGCAGTCTGCAGAGTAGAGAGTGCACTCTGCAGCAGTACAGCTGTGAGCAACCTGTACATAAAGGAAGTTCTGCAGTGTGCCCTAAATAAAGTCTCTGAGAATATGCCTGAATTTGATAGCACTATAAGGCTACCAGTCTGAAAGAAAACCAAATTATCAGTGATAAATATTGTGTGGAAGAGAGGGGGGAGAGAAGGAGAGAAGGAGTGAAAGATAAAAAGGGCGAAAGAGAGTGGTAAATGTCATATTTAAAAGTAAAGGCCATTCCTTAAAGCTACACCAGCCTTCAGCACTGCCAGCAACCTGCCTCCAGGATGGGCTCCCTGGACTCTTGTAGCACTCAGTCTTATCTTCTGCTCCTGCATAGACGTTGTGGAAGTACTCTGAGCCTTGTTTATCCCCAGTTCATGCCAAGGTCTGCTTGCCCCTGTTGCCAAAACTGACTCTGCTCCATGTGCAAAGGCATGGCCCATAATGTGTCACCTTTGGCTCCCACAGTTAGAGAGAGAGAAAGCTATGTAATTTCACAAATGAGGCTGCTGAACAGTACTATCAGATGGCCAAACTGAACTTTTCATGTACACCTTCTACAGCTAGGCTGCAGAAATCACTATCAGAAGAAACTGTAAAAAAGAAGAGGGCATTTGTATGGACAGTAAGTATATGTAGCTGTACAGTTACTATACTCAAAAAGAAAAAGAAAAAAAAGTAAGAAAGAAAAAGTAGTGTAAAATGCAATTATTAAGGTTAAACCAGGTTAACCTGTGTTCTTTAGTGCTACAGCTATGGTGTCACATTCTACTGCACATATACTAGTATTGTAGGTAAAGTAATACTAATAATTCAAGGTAGACACATTTGAACCTTAGGATTTGCACATTAAATTTTGGCTGCAGATCCTTTCTAGGTTCAAATTTTCCTGAATATAAAATAATTTTTTTTTTCCCTTCTCTAGAAGCAGAAGGAATAGGTAGAAGTTCCTGGGAAAAGCCCATACGTTATATTCTGATACAGAATGGAGGCCAATATTTTTTAGTATTCAGTTATCTCATCTAGACTTCTTATTCTTTAAGCAATACAGTCACTCTGGAGTTCAGAAACTCTAAAATAAGAATGAACTGTTTCTGAAGTGTTAAGTCTTTAACATGTTTATATATTTACAAACAATTTCAGAATAAGCACCGTGTATATCAGTATCATTTTCTTCAGTAGACTGAGATCAAGTTCACAAGCTATACTGACCACAGGCATTTTTTGATGCTGGCTGTTTTTTTTTAAATCCATGAACTAAAGCCTGTGAAGTCTGTGGAGTCTGACTTAAAAACTCAACTTTTTCAGCTCGTTGAAAAATACAAAATTTAACTACTCCTAAATTATTTTTTACCGTATGCATTTTCTACGTTCCGATCTTTCTCTTAGTGTTCTAAAAGATGAGATGCCTTCCAATGGAGATGGTAACTTTATACCACTGCCAAAATACAAGCACTATCAGACCTGTTGGAATTAAAATTATCAAAATTAACTATATTTTAAAAAAAGGAAAATAAAAATATTACTCTTTTTGCACATATATCCAGCTTCCTATTTTTATCCTGCTTGTATAAGCCACAAAATGGAGAAAATTTTAGGAGGAATTCAGACTGGTAGTTATACAAGTTTTTTTTGTTGTTGTTTTTGTTTTTTTAATTTTTTCCTTTTTTTTCCAAAAATGATAAAAATAAATTTAAAAATCACCTTCTTAAGAGAACATGTATAAAGGTCAATCAAGTAATTACTTTTTTTTTTTTTCTCAGACTTTATAAAGTTTAATTTATGAACAGGGACACATAACTATTTTAATATATTGTCCTGTCCATAGATCCAAAGTATATAAAGATAGTTAATTATTGTCAAGTACATTTTTCTCTTTATGTCTACAAAGAGAAAGGCACAATGGCAATAAAACTTAATAATTAGTGCTATTTTTGCATAGCATAAGAATAATACTACTGACTGACCACCTATTCTTATATATTTTTTTTTATTAATGCTTTTCAACACTAAACCACAGTGATTGCTTTTCAACATTAAACTCTGGAGACTTTCAAGTAGTGTGTAGTGTGTATATACTTCTATTACTGCTCATCACTATCACTATATCACTTATGTACAGTAATAACTGTTAATATTTAGGTTGGGGTTGTGCCTGGAGGAATCAGTCAGTTGATGGCAACAGTAAAATAATATAGATAGTAAGTACATAGCTGTTACTCAAACAGAGCGCAACACAAATAACATTCAGAAATCTGTTGTTTTCATGATACCTCTATGCACTTTGTGACAGTAAAAGAACAGAATTAACATGTATTTTGCAGTGCATAGAACAGGGATGTAATTATCTTTTCTGTCAAGTTTCAGAATATGCTCACAATTGTCAAAAGGCAACATACTTTTGGATTTTGTGTCGCTCAGAGGAACACATGATACTGTTTGCAGCAGGTTTCATTTGTATCCACGGAAAAGTAAAGAAGGAAAATCAAAGAATAAGCCAGAATGCTTAATTTAGACAAAAAAATTGCACCTACTAAATCACTATATCTTAATGTTACATAACCTTCATTTAATGGAAGAAAATAAATGAGAGAATTCTTTCCTGTAGTCTGTATTATGCTGTGACTCCAGACAATGTTATTATGAGCTTTGAAAACAAAATTGTAAAACATTATTTTGTACAAAGATGAACAGTTTCGTAAGTGAAAATATTATTAAAAGAAACTGTTGCTTAGAAATACAACAAATTTAAATTCCCCTTGCACTTTTTGTCTCAAGGTTTTCCTAGAACTGAAGACTGACTAGTCACAATTCCACTGTCTTTCTGATACTATTATTGTAATTGGTTTTAATTTACTTTCCACTGGTATATACCCTAAGTTAGAACTTTGTCATGTTTCTGTTTGATAAATCCACAGTTTTCATCATAATTCTGCCTTTCATTACATACTGAGTATACATTTTGCAAATGTCATTCCTTAATTGCAAATGCAATCCTTAAATCAGAATCTATTTCGTCTTAATATTTTTTTCTAGCCTTCATGTATATACTCGTCTCATATCAATAGAAAATATTGATCTTAAATATTTCAATTAGTTTATTTCACTAATTTTATACATTAGATAGCAGTCATATTTTATTTTATTAGACTAATAGTTTTCTTGTTTTCAAGGACTTTCAAGATCCAGCATTTCCCCCCATTTTTCTACTGCAGACCACCAAAACTATTACTGTACTTAGCAGTGCCTTCCTAAGAACTTTAGATTTCCTAAATGTCTAAATGTACTGTTAAATAATTTTCTGTATTATACAACCAGACTGAGTAACAGCTGGAAATAAATTGCAAAAGAAATTATTTCCTTATTTAACAGAAGAAGAACCTTAAACAGAATAACTCAAATATTTCCTCTTCCGTGTTTGACAGTCATATTCATTTGGATGTCTTTCTTGTGTATGTAAACACAACCAACCAGCTACAAGAAATTTTAAGATTTATAAATGTAGAAAGAAACTCACATCTCTTAATAAAATACTAACTGTCTAGCTTTGATGACATTTTTGCTTTTCTACAACTTTGTTCCATATTTTTCAATTGTGTTGCTGATCAAGCATTGGGGACATCCCAATCCTTTCCTATTTTCTCATTAAAAATATATCTAAATATATCAAGAATTAAAAAGGATGAATCATGCAACCAGGCTGTCAAATGATATAAATTCTGTATTTTTTTTATATAAGGTGAACCATCAAGACAGGAAGCTCTATCTGTACTAGCCAAAATATGTTTTCTAATTTTTACTGTGTACATGACTAAAGGATTCCATTACTTTATGATAGATATTAAACTGTTTTAAATGAATATCCTCCTTTTTTTAGGGAAATGGAGAGTGGAAACACAATGGTTTATAATCATTTTTTTTAATATTATAATGTGCATGCTGTTTGCAGATATATATACCTGACTGAAGTATTTGCATATATTGTTTGTGTAACAGTAACTATGAGTAACGTTTTGTAAAAGTATAGAGCATACTGTGTCTTTAAGTTTGTCCTGTAAGCCCAGTGACTCACACCAGCAGTGAGACAGGGCTACACAATGCTTCATACAGCAAAATTTTCAGAAGTGATCAATATAATAATAAAGAATATTCTAAAAAATTTATAATTGACAAACAGATTTATTTCAATGATAAGAATTTTTAACTCAATTTACTGAAAATTGATAAATGTATTTCTGTTTTGACTGAGTTTATAATGGGCAGTAAGAAATCTTCATTCCTCTCGAACTGGAAGAAAAAGGAGTTCTGAGTTGCAGTATTAAAAAATTGATTTCTGGCACACATGCAAAATTATTTATTTTTTATGGATGACATTATTTGATTCAACATACACAAACAATGAGAATACATTTCAATACATTCTCTGTACTGCTTAGGTCATGGAGCAGATCATGAACATTAAATGAAACATAACATTCCTTGGGTAAATCAAAGGAAATATCACTGAGATAACATAAGCTGCAGAAGAAAGATTGGATTCTTTCCACGGTAATGTCTGATTATGTGGTATGATGTCAAAAGTAAGTTGTCTAAATAGTGCTCCTGGCCAATTCTCTCAAAAATATTTATGAATAACAGAATAGTCTATATTTCAGAAAACAGCATTTTATAAGATCAAATCCCTTATTCACTGTAGAGTTTTGGTAGCTTCTAGACATTCAGATATGACAAGAAATTCCCTACATAAGTTATTAGCAAATTGTAACACAGTGTTACAATGTACTGAACTGCCAGAACAGGAATACTACAAAGTTCAGGAGGAATGATACAGGACTAAAAGCCCACTGCAGGTAGCTTCACAGAAAATAATCCTGGCACCATATTATTTCTTTACAGCTGTGGGTGCTGGAATCAAAGATGTTTACAGCCTGTTTGCCTTACTATTAAACCAGTGTTATCAACTGCATGTCCTCAATTGCTATCAGCTTTCAGGTATGACTTTCAGATGATTGTTTTCATCAGTTTTCCTCAAAGACCACTTTTGTTTACTTGCATTTTCTGGAAGTGGGTAGAGATCATTTGGGGTGGCAAAAGAGATGACTGAGGCTCACTTTCGTTTGTATGGACCATCTTGGTATGAGCTATTATTAGATAAGTAGAAAAGAGGTGGTAGAAGTAAAAAAACATTTTGTTCAGGTATCACAATTAATAATCCATTTATTCTATTCCTGCAAATTTGATAGTATGTATGCAATGGAACCCAACTGGTATGCGAAGATCATGTTTATATCTGTCACATCACTCCTGGCTACTAGGACATCTTATTCACAAGAAGCACAAGCTCTGGAAGGATTCTCATCTCCTAAAAATATCTGTTTTAGTTTTGATTTTTTTTTTTTTTAATTAAAAAGTCTCAAACTGCCCAAAAAGTTTTATGCTAACTATTAAAAACTGAGTACTGTTCTAGCCATCAAGATAAGCAGGGGTAGCCTGCAGTAACATTAATAGAAATCCACAAAGATAAAGCCTTTGTTCTTAAACATGTAAGTGAAAATGAATGCTTGAAATGTTTTGCATTTGCAGAGAATGCAATCAGAAATGAAACTACATATGTCTGCTTACCTTTTGCATTACTACTTTCCTGAAACAGGTTTTTAAATTGCTAGGAGAATTATTCAGAAGAACCACAATTTAAGGCATGAGATTTATTACATAATAGCAGTTTTCCATATGCAAAAATTTGCACTTGCATTCCTTCCTAAGGGCATCTGGTGAAGGAATGACCATTTTAATCTACTGTGTGTTACATAGGAATCAAAGAGAAAAGATGGCAAAGTGGTGGTGAATGGATAAAGTAACGTCCTTGAAGATTTCAGTTTAGTAACGTTTCTCTGTTAGCTATCCATAAAGCAGAAATACAATTTTGTTTCTTTCATTTTCTGGGTGATTTGCATCATTTCTGGCCTTTATTAGAAACAGTGTAGCCAGCAGGAGCAGGGAGGTGATCATCCCCCTGTACTCAGCTCTGGTGCGGCCACACCTCGANAAAAAAAAAAAAGACAAAACAATAATGTAAAAGTATTCAAAATTTGCTTTAGGAAATATGTTTTTTCAGTGAATCTTGACAGGAAAAATATCAGCATGATTTCTTCTTTTGAGAGTTCTATGCACACAATGAACACTTTCTTTACCGATATGTCAAGTCACTCATTTCTCTGTCTCATAGGAAACATAGCTTATTTTTCCTAACTTAACTAAACCTATGAATTTAAAACAACTAAGGCTAGAACCTGAGCTACAGTGCTAGCTTTTGTTTAGTTGTCAATGAGGCAGCTGCTACCTTTGCAGTCACAGCATCACATCAGTGTATGTTAAGTCCGAAAGTTTCCAAGACAGCCTGGAATATTCATTGGGACTATGCAAATTCAAGCTTCTGAAATGCATGGATTGTTTCTGAGTCTTCTTAGTGTGCATAGATGCAGAATGCTTGAAAAGAAAAAGAATGAGATGATTCTTCTTAACTAATTTTTATGTGATCACAATTTATTCTTTCTCAGTTAAAGTCATTATTCATTGGTATACACATGAACAGAAATTACTGAATATTCAATTATCAATTTAATTCAGGTGGCTTCAATCCATCAAATACTCAACGTTCTAAAATTTTTTGTTATTTATTGATGAAATTTTTATGATACCTGTTTATCATTGTTTTCTGATAAGGCAAAAAAGTAACATATTTTGTTGGCTGATGCCTGAAGCTTAAAACTCTCACAGTGTTAGAATGATTCAAGATGTACTACCATGCTGGCTCTGACTGACCTCAAAGGCTGCACATAGAAGTCTCCTTCATTCTGCAGTTAGGATCTCTTTGGAAACATGAAGATGATGTCACAAATTGTCTCATCTTCTAACATTAAAAATACTAGTGGAAATAAAACCACACCAAGATAAGGTAAATGTTGCATGGTGTATGGGAGTTGCTAAGGCATGGCCTGAACCAGTGATTGAGTACCTGGTGAAGGGACACAGACAGCCCTGGGAGCACAGGTGAAAGCAATTCACCTGTGCCACTGGAAAGGGTGGAATCCGATTCCACTCTTCCTTAAGCCTCATTTAGGGGTTAGGCTGCCGTAAGGGGAGGTTCTCTATTTGGAGATTCATCCTTTTGAAGTACTTGGCAAGCACTGATTCTTGGGGTAGGTAACTAAGCTTTTCCTTATTTATTATTGGGTTATAATTTTCATCCTTTTTCAGGTGATTTAAAACATGTTACAGGTCTTTGCATTTCACTGTAGGTAGTCATTGTTGCCTTTCTTCAGAATTATTCCCTTAATATGTATGTTCACGAAGTAATTTTAATTGACTTTGTGGAATTAATATGCAAAAGGCAGGTAGAAGAAAATTGTTTACTTTGAAGTCTTACAGAGAAAGGTAATAAATGCTTTTTAACTTAAACTATTCATTCAGCTTTATGATAGCAATTGAAACAAGATAAATTCTATGGTTTTCTTCCTTGTAGTGTAGGTGCATGTTTCTAAATATGTATGTTTTTATACAAATGCTTCTACTATAAATATACATATTTTATATATATACTTCAATATATTTGATTTATAGTAATCTTCAAGATTATATTAAGTTAATTTCAAAATAGTAAAGAGTTGCTATTAGTTTACAAGGAGGGTACACTTAGTTTTTGGCAACATCAGCAAGTAATAGAATAAAAGAGATGCAGTAATACAGAAGTAGACATAAGTTTTAATGCTGCTAACCAAAGCTATTTCAACTTATAAAAGATATGAAAATCAGTAAGTAAGCTCAGCTTACTGTTTGTAAGGTAGTACTATGGGTAAAATCTAATCTGTACTGTTTTGTTGTTACAACAACTCTGTCATGAGAATAAATATACTTGATTGTATAACATCTCCCTCAATGAAATAAGTGAAGGAGAAAAAAAAAAGTCATGTTCTGATAAAAGAATAAAAATATTTTTTTCACCTTTTCATGATTTTGCTGCAGGTATTGTATTATTATTTGGTTCAAACATTTGAAATGTCCCTTATGGAGTGCAAGTAACAGTACGATTTTATCACCTAATTCTATTCTCATTAAGAATCTTTTTAATTCATTGTACAAGATTCTAATACTAGCAGTGGACTCAAGTAAATCACTATCTTAGTTAAAATATTGTTTTCAAGCTTTCAATTCAAAGGCAAAATAAATTACTTCCTTTAATTATAAAATACATACATATTCATCATCAGTAACGATTTTCTTCTGTAAAATTTTCACTGAATGTTACTTAAAATTGATCTTGTTTACTTGAGGAAACTTTCTGTATTTAAGCATTTCATAGGATCCTTTGTTGCATTCAATAACCTACTTGTCATAGAAGGGCTAGCATAATGGACTGTTATAAGCTATTAAATTCATGAGTCATGTACTGATGGTAATGTATATCAAAGACTAACACAGTTTCTGATATGCACACATGCATCGCTGTGTGGTTTTAGATGCACTGATGTGAGGGCATAATCTGCACCAACTACCTTTACTTGTAGCACATCTGTATTTTGAGCAAGGGAAGACTGATACCTATAACAGTAGAATTTCTGCTTCATGTTCAAAGTTGATATGAGTGATCAAGAATCACCAGGGAGTCAGTTTAAATGGCTGGATGATTATAGATTCATTCTTGCTTTCAAGCTTAAATGAGAAAAGGGGTGGAGCTAGGAAAGGAGTAGAAACTAACAGATTATAAAAATCTTCATAAAGTAAAGCTGAAGATTCTGACTTGAGGTTTGTCATCTTGCTTTTTTTTTTTTACTACTCATATATCCTTCTGGTTCCTTGATACCCAAACTACATTACTTATCACACTTGCATTGATTTATTGATGAGCTACCTACAGCACCACTTTCTCTGTATGTGACTAGAGATGCGTAAACTTCTTTGTAAAACACGGAACTGATGTCTGATACTCAAATTTATTTATTGAAACAGGGACAACTGCCTTGATTCTTACATTAAGCTCGTGAGATAACTAGAGCCAAGAATTTGCTGGTTTAGGACCATTAATATTTTCACATCCAGTCTGATATGAAGTAAGTGAATGATTAAATGATGGAAGTAAAAAGAACATGAGTGTATGTGTTTTTATTTTACAGAACTGAAAATCTGTAGGAATTGATTTGTCACATATGTAGTGCACTTTAAATATTTTCATACCCATATTTCTCAGAGCTATATTTTCTTACTGTTAATATATAATATGGCAAATTTATGTAGTGAAAAGGACAGGGGACTAAAATATGGAAAAGTTTGTAATCTGTCTAATCAGAGTTTAGTAACTCTGTATGGCATAACTGTTGAGAAAGGTGATGAAGGAAGGATTAATGTATTCCAACGTTGTTGGAAATCTGAAGATCTGGCTGCTTTTTCAATTTCCTCAACAGATTTCATGCATGATCTTCAGCACGTCACTTTGGATTTGATTCAACACCAAAGATAATGACAATCTAAATATTTTGGTGCTAGAAGTTCTGTGATGATGAGTAGGGATGAGTAATAGTGAAATTTCACTGAGGGATTGTGCATTTGTTGTGATGTGCTTTGATATCCTCAGATGTCAGAAAGAATAGAGATGCATCGTATTTATTATGTTTCCAGTTCTATTGTCTGCTAATAGCAATTATATACTGTAAGAAAGGGTCTGAAGACTCATAGTGAGAACACTTGAATTAAAAAAAGGAATGTTAGTTTTGAGCATATTCCTTATCTATTAATTCTATGAAAGGAACTTGACCAAAAGATACTGATACTATGGTTCTCTTTAAATTTTTGATGGAAATATCATGTCACTATGGTTCTATATTTTGCAAAATATCTGATTTCAGATAGATATTTGGAATTCATAAACTGCAATAGCGCTCATCCACCTTTCTACATGCCTGGGAAACAGTATGATTATTCTTCATGAAGTAGAAAAAAATGAATAAATTTCCAAAATGTTTCTACTCCGATTCTTCAAAGTTTCAGCTTAAGAAAAGTGACTTGAAGACCCTTACATACATTACTACAAAACATTTGAAGCTATAATCCTCTGTATCTGTGGTGCTGAAAAAAGAAATCTGGTGTGGAGAAAAAATAAAAATAGGGTAGTATCACCAGGCCTCTCAAGTTATTGTACACATTTAATTTCATATGTTAAGAAAAAAGGGAAAGGAAACTGTAAAAGTGTTAATTCATACCATGCAATCTTTTTTTTTTTTAAAGACGCATATTCAAAACTTAGTTGGAATGCATGTTTCATTATAAGATGAAAATCTTTCTTTTTTTATGTCATAAAAACCAAATTCCCTCATAAAAAAATAATTTAAAGCAAAGATGCATTTTCCATTAAGAAAAATGGCTGAAGAAACGTACAATTTATGGATAGATTTTTCAAAATGCCTTCACTGATTCCACAGCTAGAAGCAATTTTTAAAACCCGGATTAAATTATTCAAGTGTCTGTCCTATCTGCCTGCATTCTTACTTATAAATATAGTTTTGGAGAATTTGTTTACTCATTCCAGTAAATTAGACTGAGTTAATTACACTTTTGCCATTTTCTAATAAGTGAACAATTAATGTATCCTTATATATACAGAAGAAATTTTGTAAAAGATATGCATGAGTGCTGTTGACTTGGCGCATAAAACTTTTGCGGTTTCTCTACAGTGTGAATCCATTATGAGAAAACTTCTCACAAATTGATTAATAACCCAGAGCTGCTGAAGTTCAGCTGAGTGAGCAATTAAGCATTCCAAACAGTGATGAACCTTCAGAAATAATTTATGATAATTTTATGCACAAGAGCTCAGTGGCTTTTTAATTTGATAGAATGTTAGTAGCATAGATTTCTAACAAGGGAGTTTCAGTGCTTCATACATCACTGAGATTACTTAAACATTTCAAATGTGGTTGATGAATGAAGTTTCCTGAGATGTAGGGAGATACAGAAGATGTCAGAAGGTTGAGATTATTCATCATATCAATTATTGAAAGTGTATGCATTGACATCATACTCCCAGCTCATATTTTATGTCCATTATAAAGACAGAACAGAAATAACAGACTTGGTGGACTGCAGAACTGTCAGGATATACAACTTCCTCCTCTTTTCCTTCAACCTTATTCTGTAACCACTCATTGTTGGCACTTCCATGTGTTTCTTTGAAAGTCATGTATCCAATACAACAGGAGAAGTATCATATTTGGGTATCATAGGTTAATTCCTGGAAAACGCCCCAAATAGATCAGGAAGGGAGGTTAGTTAAAATGGTGCAAACTCATTTTCTCAGCAATGCAAATACTGACATTTTTGCTGTAAGAAAGCAACTTTCTATTCATTCTTCCAAATATTTTTTGGACTTGTTTTGCTAATAACTGTATATGGTAGTACGTTCAAGTCAAATATTTTTAATTTCTAGAATATTTTCTTTTCATTCTTTTATTGGCAAGTAAAATATAATGTTTTAATCTTGGATTTGACATATAACAGCTTAAAATATACTAAGCTAAACAAAATGACATAAAGGGGCTGTTTTTATATTATGAACATAGACAGTCTTTTTTGAACAGAAAACTTAAACATTCAGAGACCACACATCTAAGAGAATAGCCAGTTGATGGGATTTGTTTTTTAACACTGCAGTTAAGATCTTGACAATGAATCATCATTTCACATATCCAGTTATCCTTTCATGCGAGTTAGCAACAGAATGCTGGAGAACAGAGGTGAAATATAGGCCAAAAAGAACCCTGCTAGAAGCTGGACAGCAGCCTGTTACTTATTCTCTTTAAGCAAGGGATCACTTTACCTGTGTAAAGCAATATAAGTCAACATAGTCCTCAGAGCTCTATAACTATGCAGACAGATGGGAGAATGGTAGGTGGGAGGGTGGGAATACTTGCACAGATATGACTTCAAATCCTATTGCAGACTAGATCTATTAGACTCGGGTTAATGAAAAGAGTTGTCTGACTCTGTGTCTTCAACACAATTGTTTCAAGAGCTGACTCCTGCACAGCTCCAAATGTAGTATCAACACCTATCAACATAACTGAAAATAATGAACTCTGAAGTAAGAAAAAAAAAAACTGTTAAAAATAGCTAATAAAAAAGCATGACTTAGAAACTTACCGAATTAAATGATTTAAGTTCTTTTTTTCCTAGAAAATGGATTGAAATAGTCCTCAGAGACAAAAAGTCAGTATGAATTTGAAAGCTGCTCTGAAAGTAGTGCCTCCCATTTTATTACACTGGCCTGTGATATCAGAGGCAACTGATCTGGCAGGAGTGGTTTAACCTCCCTGACAATACTCCATTGCATTTTGTTTTTGAAGTAAAGGTGTGTAATTGAATTCCTCCATGAGGATGAAGTTGCATCCATTAACATTCATCAGTGCTTCCTGAATGTTTGAGACTGAGCAGTAGATGTGAACCAGTGAGTGGTGTACTTCAACTGTGACATGATAGTGTCATGAGAGACAAGCTATGTTCCAGACGGTGATGAAGACTTTTATGAACATGTCATTCAAGCTCTCATTCATCACAGGAGAAAATGCATAGCTAATGATGGTCACTACATTGAAAAGTAGTGTTTTGCTTAGATTAATTTCTAAGATATTTCTGCCAAATTAGACATTAAAAAGCAAAGAAACAAAGGTCTAACTATAATATTAACTTCCCAGGCAAGATACCTGGAAGCAAACTGTCAAGTTTCATTATTAAGCCTTTTACCAAAAAAATTAGTCAAACATCCTTCATGAATGGTAGGAATATCTTTAAACTTCTCTCACAATTGAGCATTGATCTAGGGTAACTTTTCTTGGGCAATGTCTTTGAGTCTCAAGGTTGTGGCACATAATGCATAGTTAAACCTGAGACCAGGCATTGAACATTATGTGACCTTGAATGAGATAGTAAAAGGCTGAACTGTTTAATTTCTTATGGTGAATTCATCATTCTGGTGGATTGCATGATCATGTGACCTCAGTCTGGAGGCACTTGTCTTACTCCCTGGCAGTTTCTTCAGGAAATGGTGAAGCTCAAAAGGAGGAAGGAAGCAAAAACAGAGGTAACCTGAATGTCCTCTTCCTCTGTAGGAATCTCTAGCACCCTTTCTAAATCTGACTTAAAAGGATTAAGTTTGTTAAGAGGGCTGAATGTTGATGTAAGATACTTCCATTGGCAGAGTAATATACAAGGTATGTAGCAGGTGTTCTTCTTAGTCTCATGGTCAGGCACAGGGGGAGAGTAATTTTTCCTTTTTTTTTTTTTTTACCGAAACAATATGTATGAAAAAAGTGCTTTGAAAATCTTTTTCTTCCAAATTAATTTTAAATATATATATATATATCAAGGAAACATAGTGCAATTATCTTTTTAAAAAGGTGCACTAACAAATTTGAGGGTAAATCAAATCTCTAGATAAATGGATGGAGTAGATATAGATCAGTAGAAAAAAAAGGCTATCTTTAAATATTATTATTTCCTTTTCACAGTAAGAACTGGCACCATGATACAGGTTTACAGCTTCCAGTAACATTAGATCTGCTTGTGAAATCCTGGCTAAACATCTTAAACACCCAAGCAATCTTAATCAGTTAATTCAACTGACTTTGACCTCAGGACTACTATTCTGAGTAAAGTTGCTCTCATATATGCTTTCTTCTTTGGAAGAGAGAGTCTTGCATTTGCTGTTTGGTAACAATTTTATTTCTGAATCTGCTTTACAAATGATGAAGAAAATTTAGCAAAGATCACTTATTTTGAAACAAAATATTAGGGAAGTGCTTTTATCTATATTTTAAGAATTTGGAGAATTTTAGAGTAGCTCTTTAATGTGTTTATGAATATTATTATACCTAGAAAATATGCAGAAACATAAAAATACAGGCATATAACATCAAGCCATACTGTAATTTCTAAGATTGCTAATCTGGAAATGGCAGGAATGCTCATTATTTAGAAACAGCTAGGTGAATTCATGGAATAAAGATTAAAATTTTGTTATTTTCCTGATGAGAAGGAAAAAGAAAAATGCAGCGCTATGATTTATAATACTTCTATTGAGCTTAGTCATTTCAGGATCAGGTCCTAAATAGCAAAAATGTAGTTTAAAAAAGGATGGGGGAATTTTTTTTTTGCTTCATTTGGGTTAATTGATAGAGCAGTCAAGAGGAAAACAAATGTCAACCAAAAGAGGGGGGAAAAAAATCAAATTATTTCTCATATGATAGTGAACAGAGTGATTTCAGAATGGAGGTGTGAAGGATACAACAATAAATTATATGATAAACTTCCAAAAAGAGGGGTGGGGGCTGGGGGGGAAGTAGAGATTAATGGCAAATTCTTTCAATCCCTGTCATAAGGACTTGAGGGCAGAGAATGTTCAAAGACAAATTTCAAAACTTAATTACAACACAAATATCTAAACTTCAATTATATAGGAAATAGTAACACCAGCATTATGCATGTATATATACACCTCTGTTAGGAGTGTACTAGCTATTTTTATTGTATGCTTCTACTGCTTGACCCTCATTTCCTGCATTCAGTTGGCATCTCAGTGTGAGATGTGCAAGAGTCACCCCCGAAAGTGGTACCTGTTCTAAAGGCATACATACAGTGGTTTCCTTGGCAACTGACACACGTGAAAGCTCTCAGAAGAGCTTTTTCTCTCACTGTGTTCTTTTCTGAACAGAATGTTAGTTCATACATATATGTAGGTTCAGGCTACAAAGTTTATCAACCAAACTATAGCTGCATAATTGCAACTCTGACTGTTATTATTTCCTGCTTTCCAGCAGCTTATATTAAACATTTGCTGATAAATGGAGAGGTTGTTGTCTGACAGGACATATTGTCATATTTGAAATATACAAATCATTGCTGAAAGAACTATAGAACATCTACGTGAGCTTTGAAAATATGGAAAAAGACTATACTAGTGGACACATGCTTACCCACAATACAATTAAAGAATCATCTAACCAAGGAGACCAAGACTGACCTTTCCCATTAAAATGCATCTTTGTGCATAATTTATATATATATAGCCGAACTAAGACTTATTATTGATTAGGCTTGATGTAATTTCTAATCGTTAAGTATTAGCATTCACATTTTACAGATGTGGGGATTTATCGTAATCATGTTAGCTACATTAATTGAAGCCTTTTCATTTTGAAATTTGTTTTGAATTAGATTTGAATGTTATAAGGTACTGTCTTATTACAGTAAAAATTTATAACTGACTTTCAAATCTCATATAAGTAGCTTGTATTAAAGAGAGGGCCATGCATCTTATATTGTATTAGTATAATAGATAGATGGATATAATAGATGAAAAAAGGGGGTTGTTATGCTCCGTTAGGAGACTACTTCCCAATTATGTTAAAGTTTGGAAGATTACTTTTTTTTTTTTTTTTCTCCAGGCCTCTTATAGTCCTTTCAACTTACCTTGTGCCCAAATTGGTTGGACATGGTTATGCTCCTCATTACATTTTACACAGACACAGCTATTTCATTTTCACTGGTATAATAATTGGTCTAAGAGCAAATCTAAAGGCCATTGAAGTTGTTTGGTGATCTTATCATGTCCTCAGAGAATGAGGAATCACTTTACATGATACCTCTTCCCTTTGTCTTATTCTCTAGCAGAAATAATACCTTGAGACACTACTGGCCTTTTCAGCTTTGAAAGGGACTTGTATTTATATGTCAGAATCAGATTCAGAAGCTTTCCATGTACTTTCATTTCTGGGCAACTAAGCATGCCTAATGGTGCTAGCAGATCTCATCCTACCTGTGACACAGAAAGCCTTATCTCCCACTGGTTCTCATATGCAATCACTGAGAGTTTAAACCAGGACCTTTTGAATTAGTGGAAAGATTTCCATATTTTAGCTGGCTTTGAGAAAGGTTTTCATTTTCTGACGTTTCTATTTGTTCCCTAGACTAACAAGTATGCATATTTTCTATCAGTAAAAGGGGGAAAAAAATACTCCCTTACTAGTGAGTGTTATTGGTAATAGAAAATAGCAGAAACAAAAAACAGTATTCAAAGTACTTCATCTTGTAATAACAAGTATTTTATAGGACTGTTCTGCACCTATTCACTTTATTTTTGAATTCCTAACACTACCCCATCTCCTTTCGCATCTTCTGTTTTTCTGTTTTTGTTTTTTAATTTTTCATTACTAATCTGTAAACCTTGCCTCTATAGTGTTTCTGTTCTGCTTATTTTCTAGCATAATAGCCAGGCTAATGTACAGTGAGGTTAAATGTGGAAGATAGGTAATCATTGTCAGTTTTTCAAGCATTATTCAGGGACATTTCAAAATGTTTTTTGTGATTTGGGCATCCAGCTTTAAAATGTGATATATAATTGACATTTTGATACTTCGAGGCCATGGTGTATTCTCACACTTCCATGAAAAAAAACCAACTTGCTGACACAATCAGGAAACAGATGGTGACAAAGATCCTGTATTTAATATGCCAATCATTATGCTTTAGCTGCATATTACCATCTCATTCATGTGGCCACTATATGAAGGAATTTTGCTGTGCTTCTGCAAAGCAATCAAGAAGTCTTTATGTTTTTTGAAATATAATTTCGTTCTTTCTATATTTTACTATATTTGGAGTGGACTGCTTATGCTAATTTAGTATATGTGAAAAATGCTTTGACAATACCATGACTAGAATAGGTGTCAGCAATGAAATCTTCACTATAGATAGTCTTAATAGAAAGACCAAGGAATGACTTGGCAACTGAAGCATACCCATTTTCCATTCTTTGCTGTAGTCCTTAATCCAAAGGCAGTGACATAGTAAAACACTGAGGAACGATGTCGTGTAGGAGGATGGGTTCTGTAATGTGGCCTCATATCTACTAAAACCTGGACTTCAGTCAAAATTTCTGCTGAAGAAAACCACAGATGGCAGATTACCAGTATATTTCAGTTAGAGCTAGCACTGGATTTGAAATCACTGAGTATGTGAGCCAAGCATACCTCTTCTTCAGCTCTGAAAATAAACATTTTCTTTGGAGAGTTCCCGATTCAAAGTCCCATCATATAGTAGTGAGTTTATCCCATTGCAAATTAATCAAGGGTACTCCTTGGATCCTGATATCCTTTAGTCTTTAATTGGAATTAGTAAGAAAAGGCTTTAATTATGTCCTCCAATATCCAGGGGACGCATCTTTTCTGATAAGAGCCAAACCTTCATGTTCAGAGGAAGTTTGAGTATAGTTAGCATCATTTTTTTCATCTTAACCCCACTCTCTATTTGCAGGCTTCCCAGCTTCTGAACTGTATGTATTTTCAAAAAGAAAATCACAAGCAAGTGAACACAGAATGTAGTTTGAATAATTACAAGTTCTTTGTTACCTAGGATAGAGCACACCACTGACCTAGGCATGGTTAGGAAGTTAGTTGAAAACTTATGTATTTCTGTCCACTTTAGGAAGAGTGCATACTGATTTCCAGTTTTTATGTTGAGAGAATGGGAGGGAGAATGATTTTCTTCTGAAACTTAGAAGAAAGACTATTTCTGGAGCAGAAAAAGGAAGTGTACACCATTGTTCAATGTAATCTGAGCCATTCTGGGCATAGCATGTTTCAGAAGTGGTTTCCATGGCGAAATGGTTGTAAATGCAAGAGACATGAGCCTATGCTTCTTTCAGATAGGACACGTTACAGAGTTTACAGTAGCCTTTCAGCATATCACTGTTTCTTTTTCCCACTAATTCCCATTTCCTAATCTTCAGCCATTCTAGACTCCTTCTAATGTACTCTGGTAGAACTGACTTATCACTGGGACTTCTGTGTCATCTCTTTCATTCCCTTCTCTTCATTTAGCTTGACTAGGCAGGTTTGCACTTTTATAAACACAAAGACATCTCTGAAGTTGCCATTCTTTATTCCTTTTAATTGGATGAGAAGCAAACAAACAAACAAAAAATAAAACTCACCGAACCTGGTATAAATCTGTGTAACAGATGAGCTGCTCTTAGCCATTGGATCAGGTGTGTCGTTCCATTACTTTTTAAAGATAGTGGCTTACATACCTTGCACTATCTAGACAGTCATCTCTTGGGATGTCAAAAGTCAAGGTTGCATCAGCTCTTGACTTTATCTAGGTTGTATGATATAAAATGTCACTATTACAGAACACTTCCTCTTTGTTCTGGGGGAACCTGATTCATAATGAGTCTAACTAGGGAATACTCAGATTGTGATAAAGAACCCTATACAGAGGCTCCTATTTTAGATAAACAGGTGTTGGCTCTGATTAGAGAAAAATGACATCATCTAAGACGGAAAAAAAAAGCAAGGGGAAAGGAAGGTAAAAAATAGAAAAAGTGGCAACTAGACACAAATACATTTGCACATATAAAGCTGTTCTAATGAGAGCCAAATTGATTTGACATTCAGTGGCAGTTTGAAGCCAAAAAAAGCAAAGCAGCCTACAAAAGGCCCAGCTCATTGTTTATGGAGTGTCATACTTCATCATCTGTGAGACCAACAACAGTAATGGGAAGACCTTTAAAAACAGGGGGTTTGCACAGAATGGCTGTGTGGATACTGCTGATGTCAAATCCAATAGAATAATTTTGAGATACTTACTGAATTGAAATCATGATTTTCAGATGGAGTAGATGCTCTACAGACTGTGTCTTTGAAAATGGAATTTGGTACACCATTAGAATTCTCAGATGTTTTCTTCCAGGCAGGCAGAACAATAGTTTTCCTATGATGAGTACTGATCACCTAATAACCATGAAGATGAAAGAGAAGAGGGGAAAAAAAAAAAAAAACCAAAACCTGCTGACACTGTTTCCAAAAAAGGAATTT
>VXAB01010748.1:369636-402920 GCA_013399175.1 Odontophorus gujanensis | reverse complement strand
CTAATAAACATGAAAATAAAAAAGAAAGGGGGAAAAAAAAAAAAAAACCATAACCTGCTGACACTGTTTCCAAAACATGGATATTACTCTTTTTTAAAAAAAGAACTTTGCATAAAATCATATAAATTTTTGTAGGCACCTCTTTCATCATTCTTATATTCACGAGTAACTTTTAGTTTTTACAAAAAGAGTTGTTGTACACTTTTAATAAAATGTAAACCTCTGTCATTAGTAGACCAAGGGATATATTTTTTCTATCTCTGCTTTCAATTAGAATACTTGATTAGGACTGATGTTTATTAAATGTTGGTGAATGCCAATGTGAGTTAAATAAGCCTTTGAAAAGAGGCAAGAGAAACCATAGCTTTCTACAGTAAAGGATGTGTGTAGAAGGCAGACTCTTTCTGCCTCCTAGCTATGAGATCTATCCAGATATCACAATGTTGAAACTGAATTCTAATATTAATATTTCCGTTTAGATTTCACTAAAAATCTGTTTCTTTCATAGGGGAGAATTCAGGTATTTCACTCTTCTGTGTCTCAATACTCTAACAATTCAATGGAATAAAACTAGACAGTGATTTCACATTAGCAAGTCCTTAATTCCATTTTACACCTAGTATCGTGTGTGGTTTCATATCTCATAAGGCACTGTCAGGGTGACCAAATTTATAATGCATGGCATAACCATAAACAAGTAATGGGAAGAGACAAGATATACGGTGGTAGGTCTAGGTGAATAAATGAAATATTTTCTTTTATTCACATTAACAGATTTCAGTTTAACTTTGAACTTTTTTTTCAAGTTTTTGTCTATTTCCTGTAAAGATTTCACTGTTATAGCTTATGAACAGGAACACCCAGCAAAATACATAAAATGAATAGGTCAGTAAATTAAAATGTTTAAATAGGCATAAAAAGATAACCTTATAACTATATTAAGTAGTGTATTCTGATATATATATATAATATAGTCTTTTTATATGTTATATAAATACAGGCTATAGACTATATTAGTTATGAATTATATATGCAGATGTAATTTTACTGTGCTAGTAATATGTTGTAAATCATATGACTGTTTTTTTTTCTGTCAAATTTGAGAATTATAAGTCACACTGAAATAAAATACAAATATGTCTATTACAAGATAAATTTCTAAATTCATTCTATGATAGCACCTAGACACCCAAGCCTAGGCCACATCTATTCCAACACAACCTTTATTTCAGTTTGCTCTAAAGCTGACTGGTTTCATAGTCAGTTTAAAGTACTTCAGTGGTGGCATTTAATTTTATTGCATTAAAACTTAAAATACAGTTGTTATGGTAAGACCTTCAACAAGTTGATTTCTCTTTTCTTAGACTGGTAAACATTAAATCAGTCTGGGCTGATCAAAGAAATACATTGATACATAGTTTTGCTAAATGTTAAATCATTTAAAATATCACCTTTTAGGATTAAATGTCAGAATTATAACACCACAGAAGTGAATGGGAGCAATTTACATTTCCCTTAGAGCTATTGTTTCACACTGTCTGAAGATTCAGGCTGTGTCTTCCACTGCTGAGAAACAATGTAATTTACATCAGCGATGTAAACTTCTATAATCCAGTGAAAACAAGGAAAACATGAATTTTGCTGTACCGTATCCAGTCAAGGTTAACCTCAGGCCCACATCTGCCATTTTCTTGACCACATAAAAAGAAATATAAATGACAAATCTTGACTTGCATTTTACTTTGGGGCAATCTATTATGGGAAATCACATGATGTCAAAAATGAGCATATAGTTTTTGTGAGGGAGCATAATTACCTGCTGAACAGATTGGAAGCTACTCTCCACAGTTCTACATTTGTAAATTTGCAAAAATTGTCATGCACTATTTTTGTTTCCTTTGGAAGTTGTGAAAGCAATAGTATGAGATTTGTATATTAAAAAGAGGGAACCAAGTTATGTCACGTATATTAAAAATAATAGTAAAAAAGAATAAAAATGTGCGAAAAGCAAGGAATTAATTATGTTACTTGAAAAAATATTTTGGCTTTAACTATATAGTCACTGCCTGCTTTCTGCACTATATCAATACCAAATATTTTTTGTAGAAGAAATTCAAAAATCATGTTGAAGAATAAATATATCACATTTCTATTTTGGTAGTGGAAAATTCATATATCAAGTAAGTGACATTCACCAAATAGCTTTTCAGTTCAATTTTCCTACTAGACAGCCAGGTGTTATGAAGCTGGAAAAATGTTTTCAAGTAGTATACCATGGCAGTTGCTTCTGTTTAATTAGTCAAAAGGATAAAGGATACCTGATTCTGATAGGAAATTGCTGGGTATATAACAGCTGTTTCATCCAGCAGAAAGCAGACCAAGTGACTAAGAGCAGAAAATAAGCAAGGGAATAAAGATTTTAGTTTTATTTTGTCTTTCCAACAGTGAGAGTAGCTAATTCCTGGAACACATTAGCTCTGCAAGTGATAATTTCTCCATTGCCTTTATATCCTCACCAGGAAGGGATTTTGCTTTCCCTGGAAGTTATGCTTAAGTAAACCAAAACTGTCATTAAATTTTTGGACAGAGATAAAGATGTAGGAATTTTCCTTCTGTGGTAATTTACACCAAGCTTGCAACTTTACATAGAACTTTCATACTGATAGGGTTTGGACTGTATAGATAGATGGCTTCTGAGCAGTGCCTTGGCACAAGAAGTTACTTGGCTCATAAAAAATGACTTAAGATATCTATATATTCTTTTGCCTGTGTTATACAAAGATCTGTTAGACTAAGGCATATTTTCTAAAAGAGTTCTCAGCTAGATAACCTCCACTTGTGCCGAACTGTTCATTTTCAAGCTGTGAGTTACTTGACTAAGGCTAGACTTAGACATCCTTATAAGAAATTGTGGGAGGTTCCAAGATGTCTCTCCTATGTGATTAAACCCAACATTTATTTATGTATGTATTTATTTATTTTTTCCAAAGGGCTCTTTCAGAGTAGTCCTACTAGGACAAACCTTGCAGCTGGAAATCAAAAGTTGAAACTGAATTCTGTTGTAGGAAATCATTCTGCCAAATATTCATCTGAATTCTGCTTTCAAGGTATACATGCACACAATACGTGCACCATTAGAAGCCCATCAGTTTCTTGGAGGTAAATGCTCATATCCGTGGTGAAGCATATACGTTTTATTCTATGTAGGCTTTGACTAACAGAAAGTGTTTTGCATACATATCTGCTTATGATGAGTTGTTGAAAAAGTAGTAAAAGTGTTTAGTTGTATTCAGTGGCAATTCTCATTAATTCAAAGTTGAAACCCAAATGAGTTATTATGGTACAATTTATGTTTCTGGAGATGTCTGAAGTTAAACAAATGATGAATTACAGCTTAAGTAAGAAATGAGAACAATCAACAGAGATAATGGGAGAGAAAATATTTTAATTTCAAAATTAATTTTGTGCCATCTTTTGTGTATTTCAGAGTTTTTATTGCATGGCAAACCAAATGGTTTTTATTTGGTGGTCACCCAGAATAAGACTGTTAGAAGAAAAGTCTTAAAACCAGACATGTCAAAACACTTCTGATGAGGAATCAATTGCATAGATTTTATAATATATATCATAAAGAATGAATATGCAGAGTGTGATAATGTCTTCTGTTAAGACACCTGAACCACAATAAAGCTGATACATATAATAAAATATTTCACTAAAGATAGGGACCAGTGAGGTGTGGTATTTTACTCCTGTCTTAAACTGTGCAAAGATGAGAAGTATATTCAGCTTTATGAAACCAAAAAGCAAAACACAATTCAGCAATTTTCGCTGAGTCTGCCTTCTCCTTGTGTTTCATCAGTAGCAATAACAATCGCTGCAATTTTACAAAGGGACTTGAAATATTAATTACTAAACAACAGCAAAAAAAAATAAAAATAATAAAAAAAAAGATGCTAGATTGTTCTTTATGCAGCAGTTTTTGGTGCTACCAAACCAGCATGGTTTTCCTTTACAACAGTCATGTCAAATTTCTTTCGTTTATTGCTTTATTTCAATTACTGAAGTAAGAGGATAGGATAGGAAAGAGGAATTAATATATTTGTAAAGAGATGGGTTCAGTAAAATGCTCCTTACACAGTCAGTATTGTAGAACTACCTTTAAAATTAAAATGGGAAATAATGGAGGTATAATAATATTAAGACTGATAATGTCTTTAGAGTTACAGCAAATGTTGTATAAGCAAGAATAACTTCATTTTCCACATACTATGCTGCAGCAGATGAGAAAGAAAACAACATCATTTGGTCAACTGTGAAATGCCATTTATAAGCAGAAGTACCTTAGAGTTTCTTTCCACTAATTCACTGCAAGTTTGTTTTTGTTCATGAAAATAAATTTGATCAGCTAATCAGAGTGTAGAGGTAATATTCAATCATTTCATGATTTTCCACAGTTTTTATTCACTTTTATACTTCATTGCATTTACACTCTTGGAAACTCATTTACATAATCTCCGTATGGTCATTTCACAGTAACTGTATGTGACTCTGGATATGCCAACAAATAATTACTCTAAGCTATTGAAGAATTTGTAACTGCATTGACTACGGTTATTTCTTAATATTCATAATTGAGATTGAAAGCCCTCTGACTGGTCCAATACTATGAATTGTCAAACTGTTTACCAACAACAAAGACACTGCCTCTGCTTCTCAGCCCCTGCAGCTGAAGCAGAAAATGTCTGTTTGCTTACTTAAGAAGGGGAGAAAAAATCTCACTCCTTCTATGCTTGATCCTGTTTCTGTTGAAGCGAATAGTCCTTTTTGACACTGATTTCATTGAGAATTCAATCTGACTCACTTTCTCATTGTTTTTATGCCCAGTTCTTGCATTTCAGGAAAGCGTTTTATTTACTTAATAATTATCATAAAACTATGATTTCTGTAGATGAGATTCTTCTGTGTTTTCCTGCAAGCTGGCTTAGTTTAGGTTCCCATAACCACTTACTCAGAGCCATGATGTACATTTCTGCACGTTTGAACATTTAATATCCCTAGAAAAATAAAAAAAGAAGCGAAAACTTTCCCTTGGAATTTGGGTAGGACAAAATCTGCAGGCATTTTTACCATACCATTTCTACTTCCCTGGGCTTTGGTCATTACTTTCCTGCATTATTTTGACACAAGAAGGCTTACTGTGAGATTGTTTCCCTTTTGTCGGAGTAGAGTTTGGATAAAATGACTACAGAAAGGGGCAAAGGCAAGGACTATCTTCCTCTTCCTTCACAGCAATTGAATTTAAAAATGCCTCTGTCTATAATCACCAGTTAAGGGCTGTTGAATTGTGCAACATTATAGAGTTTGGCAAAAGAGAATAAAGATTTCTGAATGGGGAAAAAAGAAAGCATAGAAAATTCTAAATAAAACCACAGGGGAAAAAAAAGGATCTTTTCTTTGATATTTTACAAAACAAACAGAAATAATATTTGAGTAATGTGTAAATAATACTCAGAAAGTTCACTGTGCAAACAAGGAATTTCTCAGGGTTGTGTAAATGTGTGTTACTTAATTGTTTTCGGGTTTTTTTTGAGATTTCATTTAAAAAAGAGTGATGTGATCTAAAAAGAGAGGACAAGCTTAGTTCAGTTATAGCTTTCATATAATTACTACAAACTAATGCAAATTAGACTGTAGGTCTGCTCAATGTACATTTCTGTGCTTGCCAAATTATGTTTGGCAGTGTGGTCAAGCAATAACAGATGCACACTGTGCCTAGTTTTCTCGGGCTGTTCAATAATTAGGAGGGCCATGTATTATAATAAACCACATCCCCTTGGCTGAGATTTGGATGCAAATTGCACACTAATTCACTTCCAAGTTTTTTGGAAGCATACCAGAAGACATGAAAATTAGGGAAATATACTATTTACTTCAAGAAATGTGTTTAAAACTAAATAAGGCTCATTTGTAAGCAGTGTTCATCTAATTCATACTTGTAAAAAAAAAAAAAATAATTAACAATAAATTTCCTTTTTCTTTACATTATTTAGTTCAGCACCACCATTGAGCAGCTAATATGACACCTCTGCAATGTTCACAGCATCTCTATTATTCTTGTACCAAGAGAGTACAATATAGAAGACAGCCATTCTGCTTTGTATTTCTTAAAGGTACTGCTGAGGTTGAGTGGATGATAGGAGTTCAGTGAATGACTTGAAGCACATTGCAATCCAAATTCTTTGCAATGAATTGAGTTGTAATGACACGGTTTGAAAAGCAGAAAATTTGTCTTTTGAAATGGCTGAAGATTCTTTACCTTTAGGTGTTAAAAAGGTCTGAATTGACAGATTTAATAAAAAAAATATTTAATAAAGGAAATTCTAGGAATTCCATTGATCACAGTTGTAACTACAACCATCACCAAATACTGGAGTAACAGAAATGTAAAATAACTGAACCAGCATAATGATGGTAGGCAAGCATTCAAGCATTGAATCTGTTTATAGGAGTGCAAATCAATGCAGTATCATGCAACTATGCCTTGACTGCTATGTATGTTAGATTTATGATTTTACAGTAGGCGTTTTTCAGGTATTTCTTTGCAGTTCATCCTGTTTTGTGGCTGTTGATTATTGTGGCTCTGTCATCACAGAATAAAAGGATAGATAAAAATTCTTGTTTCCAACATGATGAATGAAGGGCTAATTACACAAAAGCAATTTTGGCAAAAAAACCCCAAAAAAACAAAAAACAAAACTTTTTCACTCTGTATGTTCAAATTGAAAACAGGCTAAAGACTGAAACTAGAAAAGCAGCTGAAATTGCAAACTGATATGTATCAAGAGACTATGAAAAGCTTTAGAGGAATTTCGCAAAAATAACTGGTTGAACAACTTTATAGCAGATAAGCCTCAACAAAGATAAGACCTCCCTAGAACACATTAGTGGAAACAGTCTAAAGTATTTATACATAATGATGTCTCCTGAATTAGTTGTAACCTCTCAGGAAAAAAAAGATCTTAGACATTACTGTAGACAGCTCAATGAAGGGACTTGTTCAGTGGTGATTAAAAAAGCAAATAAGATGTTAAATTGTGTTAAGANATGACACGGTTTGAAAAGCAGAAAATTTGTCTTTTGAAATGGCTGAAGATTCTTTACCTTTAGGTGTTAAAAAGGTCTGAATTGACAGATTTAATAAAAAAAATATTTAATAAAGGAAATTCTAGGAATTCCATTGATCACAGTTGTAACTACAACCATCACCAAATACTGGAGTAACAGAAATGTAAAATAACTGAACCAGCATAATGATGGTAGGCAAGCATTCAAGCATTGAATCTGTTTATAGGAGTGCAAATCAATGCAGTATCATGCAACTATGCCTTGACTGCTATGTATGTTAGATTTATGATTTTACAGTAGGCGTTTTTCAGGTATTTCTTTGCAGTTCATCCTGTTTTGTGGCTGTTGATTATTGTGGCTCTGTCATCACAGAATAAAAGGATAGATAAAAATTCTTGTTTCCAACATGATGAATGAAGGGCTAATTACACAAAAGCAATTTTGGCAAAAAAACCCCAAAAAAACAAAAAACAAAACTTTTTCACTCTGTATGTTCAAATTGAAAACAGGCTAAAGACTGAAACTAGAAAAGCAGCTGAAATTGCAAACTGATATGTATCAAGAGACTATGAAAAGCTTTAGAGGAATTTCGCAAAAATAACTGGTTGAACAACTTTATAGCAGATAAGCCTCAACAAAGATAAGACCTCCCTAGAACACATTAGTGGAAACAGTCTAAAGTATTTATACATAATGATGTCTCCTGAATTAGTTGTAACCTCTCAGGAAAAAAAAGATCTTAGACATTACTGTAGACAGCTCAATGAAGGGACTTGTTCAGTGGTGATTAAAAAAGCAAATAAGATGTTAAATTGTGTTAAGAAGGCAATAGAGAATAGAAAAGAGAAGATTACAATTCCATTATATAAATCGATGGCACATTGATTACTATATTCAGTTAGACATCTTATTTTAAAAAGGCACAAATGAGAAGGTGAAATGAAGTACAATGAAAATGACAAAGGTGTTACTTTTGTAGTCACTGAATTATGTCAGCCCATCCAGAAGCTTAAGGGATTAAGAGGAAAATGTTAATCCCAATTTGATAGAATGATCCCTAGAAAGTTAGCCCTTTTTCTAACATTTATCAAATGCAAACCAGCCCATTTTAACATTTAGGAGAGATTCCTTCAGCATGCTGCCAGTGTCAGATTCAGGAACATACCATGATGGTACGGAGACATTTTTGGACTCTGGACATTCAGTTCTGTGTGCATCCGTTATCAGTGCTGAGTATGCATAAATCTAAATCAATACTTGAGAAACAATTTAATTTCCATTTTTAATGAAAAATACTTCTCAGAAATTAATCTTTCTACTTATGGCTTGTCCTGAGCTTGATGCATTTCTTTGCAGTGATTCTTGAGAGGTAAAGTGAGAATCTGAGGCTTCTGGGTTTTGGTGGTACAGAGAAGTTGTTAATGTTTCATAGAAATTTTGCTTTTTTTTAATAGAAATTAATTCACTGAGATCTCTTAGAATTTATTCACAATTGTTATAACATTTTAAAGTGATAATGTTACATGTTGTCTGGACTGTTCAAGGCAGCAGGATATATATATATAGTATCTTCCCCAGACTTGGAGAAAACCTCTGAAAACTCCAAGATTTTTCATGTCTATGTCTGATGAAACACTTTATATAATGATTCTTATGGCATCATAATCACCGCGGCTAACTTCGATAGAACATTAATTCATTAAATATGAAGGTAGAGAAGACAGATATTTCCTATTTGGAAAAAAAAATAATTGTAATATACCCATATCCAGTAATATTCCTCTGGATATGGAGAAGTCATGATAAAACCTCTCTATAGTGTTACTGAGTGAAACAGACTTATAATAATGTTATATAAAGTATATATCAAGGAATCTATGGATATAGGAGAGATCAAACACATTGGCAATGGTTTTATTCTTCCCAGCAAACTCCTTTGGCAGTTTACAGCTTTTGAGATTTTTTTTTTCAATCTATTGTACAAAAAGTTTTATATTTGCCATGTCTTCCATGCCTACTAGATGGTTGCATGCATAGATGACTCTATGATCTCTGCAGGTTCCTAGTCAATACTTGTACATTCCTTATCATTGTTATTTTAGAATAAAATCACCTCTACTGTGCAGTCAAGTGAAAGTAAAAAAAATAAATAAATTCTCTACATCTGATTCATTGTATGGCATGTTGACACCATTAAAATGATCAGTATGACTTACTATCTTTCTTATCAGTCTTTCTCAATAATTCTGGCCAGCTGTAACTGAAGCTGAGCAGTAATTTTTAATTAAATGACTTTAACAAAATCCATTAAAAGTTCATAGCTTTCAAAATTTTCAAAGGAAGATGGAAGCATTTACTTTCAAGCATTTTTAATGCTAGAGCTCAGATTTGCTAAGGTAGGTAGTTGGGTTAGGTCTCTAAATACCTTCATTCATGTGACACTAAATCTCAGTCAGATCAGGGCTTATAATCAATCTTCTGCTGCAAAATATATCGACATTAACATCTGTAGGTTATTCAGCTTGTATTGCTCACTTTGTTAAAAACAATTTTTAAAAGATTGTGTAAAACTCAATGTCTCTATTTGCTAAAATGTTGGAAGGTATACTTTTATTCAAGTGTAGCAATGCTCTAGAAATAGTAAAAACCACTAAGGATAAGTTATTCTCTTGCAAAACTTGCTGTCAGTGGTGTAATCTGTTCTAGCTCAGAGCAAATTCTCAACTAAGAAAATTCTCAATTCTGAAATATTATTCAGGAAAATGCTTTAAATGGCATGACCCTTGTTTGTCATCTCCATATTACAGTATTTGTCAGAGTGTCACATATTAATGTTTCTTAAAACATTACTCTGATTCCCCCTTTTGCAGCTACCTAATAGTTTCCTGGAAGAACCAAAATCCACTCTCTGAGATTGCCATTATAGTTGTGGAACAAGCTGAAATACATATATATCTGTAATTTACATCAATTCTTAGTGGATAGTATGAGCTGCAGGGAAAAACTGCAGCCAAATAGAGAGGGAAAGAAACATTAAAAATTCCAATAGATAGTATTACTTTTGGGAGGAGCTTTAGATAATTAATTTTATTATACAGAATTGTCTTTCTGCAACCTAGACATACAAATATCACTTCTCAGATTTAAGAGAAATCTTTCTATGGTATTTCCTGATTTAGGTAACTCTTTTGACTTATGTTGTTTCTATAGATCCCATTGTTGGCTTTCTCTCCCCACAGACTTCATGTGGGGAAACAAAGCACCTGTATCCCATTAAGCATCAGGTTTGTGCTGCAACAGTCAGTCATTGCTTTGATGCCCCAAAGTGTTTTGGAATGAAGTTTTTACCCTCAAGATATTGACAACATTTGTAGTTTTTTAGAAGTGGGAGAAAACTATCTCAGAAGTGGTTATGAAAGGGACACTTTTGTTAACTGAACTGTCATTTTGGCATGGTATCAAGTCTATGGCAGACACACTGAAAAAATACTGCACCATAAGATAGACCGTGTTACAGAATCTTGGAACATACATGGGATATACCTAGGAATATGAGGTCAGCCTTGCCTGTTATCTCATAAGGATTTACAAAAAATAATAATAATAAAGGAAGAAGAAAAAAAAAACAACTAGCAGAGGGTTAATTTAAAACTAAAAAGAATCTACTTCAGGCGGTAATTTTTTTAAACCTTCCTTTATAATTTTTGCTTATCAAGGAGTGCCCTTCTGGTATATCAACTGAGCCAAGACTGAGTTCTCAAATACTATGATGGCTTCTGTTAATTAGATAGTTTATCTGTGATGAGTTGTTGACACTGAGATGATTTGTGTTAAATAATTTTAAAATATTCTGTGGGGCACTAAGTTAGATGCATTGTTTGTTCATATTCCAGGATCCGACTTCAATCTTTTTTTACAGCCCTCGACAGAAATGAAGTCGAGGCTTCAGCAAACTTTAAGTGAGAATAAGCAACATCGAAAAGACATTTCTGAGTAACTGGAAATCTCTGTAAAATTTTTTATTTTTATTCTTAATGATGTTGTATTTTTACGTACATAAAATGTGAACATTTTTCATGATGTTACTCAAATATGTTAAATTTTTCTAGTTTAGCATTTCTTTGTTATTTCTTTTGCGATGTCTTCCTATTCATAAATCCATCTTTATCCTCCCAGTGAAGGGCAAAATGAAGGAAGGATTGTCAGAAACTGACACTTTCAAAGACTGGGCTTTTTATTTTTATACAAGGTCAGCCTATCCAGGAAGATGGACTGAGTTTTAATTATGAAATGCACTGTTTATTAATATAATCCATGTATTGTTCTTCAGCAGTGTTTCCTAGGTATTACAGTGTTTGTAATGAAAAAAATATTAAGGCTCCACATGGATGAAAAAAAGGGCAAACATATTTATAAGTAGAAAGAAAATAACAGGCAGCACATCAATATTTCTTCTTGTTCTTCAACTCCAAAAATTTATTCTTCTCACCTATCTTGATCTGTGTTCTTATGCCATTCCACCTAAAACTTTCATTTCATTCCATTTTTTATCTCTTATTGCTCCTTTCAAAAAAAAAATAAATATATATATACCCTTCTTTCTTCCTGTTTTTACCACTTTTTCTCATTTGCTTCTAATCTCTCTGTAGTCTTTACATCCCAAATGCTCCCTTTTCCTCCTCAACGCCCAATCCGCCCTGAGTGGGAGTGCTGCCCATGCTGCTATAACACCTCAGACTCTGTTGTGATCTCCATTCTACATTTGCACATGGATACAGTCCCCTAATTGAGAGACTTTTTTTTTTATTATTATTATTAAAAGCATTAGACATTTATATGTAGGAATAACACTTGCAGAGACATTCTTTAGGTTAAAAGTTAAAAGGAATGTCAATCATCATACTTCAGAGCATAAACAGATTGCCAGCGTGGGCTGAAAAGGAATTTTCCCCACATAAAATCATAGAAGATTGCAATAGAAAAGAACTAATAGGTCAGCTAATCCATCTACCTGCCAGTTCAAGCTTTTTCCCCACCATATATTTTGCTGTTCCTTTGGCCTTTTAAAAATCTCAAGCGATTGGACTGTTAATGCTTCCCTGTAGAGATTATATAGTCGTTTATTGCATATACTTCACTCTCCAGATTTTTTCTGATAGTCAATTTGAAGTTTCTCTTATTGTCTTTATCCCAGTAGTCTTAGTTGTACTCGTATCTATCATATTAAATGACATTTCTCTCTTGCCTTACTTTTTACAATTTTTCAGTACATATAAATTGCTTCAAATGCCTGATAGGTGATTCTTACTCAATCTGCTAGTTGCTGTTATCTAAGTAAACAATAGTTTTTGGAATCAACTATGCCTAATATTATATTTCTATAACCATGAAGCATGTGAGAATAATCCACACCACATGACTGCAGGCAAAACAGAGCTTCTGAATATATGTAAATAAAGAAATGTAGATTTTTCAACAAGAACATACTTACGCTCATACAGAAGGATTGTGCAGATTATTCTAACTCAAGGCAGTTCTTTCAGGTATGTGACCATAGCTGTGGTGTTCTGCTCAGCTCTGAAATGCTTTGTCCCAGAAGGAAGAATCAAGCCTCTGTCACTTCAGTGGTTAAAACTTTGATTCAAACCAATTATTATTTTTCAGTGAAATAAAAAATTCAGCAAAAAAGCTTGATGAGGAGGTTAAACTGATATAAGAATACTGTATGTCCACTAAAATTAGCAGAAAGCTCCAGCAGGTTTTAAATTTCTCATACCTTAGCTTGTAAACAAGAGAAAGATCGAATTATGCACAGGTAGCAGAATAGTTCTCCTGAGTCTTAAAGATTTGACAGAGGGACAGGTTATCCTAATGTATCACTGATACTTCTGTTATTTTTAAGATTAGTAACATGCCAGAAGAAGAAATAGGAAAGAACAACTCAGCTCTGCTATTGTTGTCGTACCTAGAAGTCAGGCCCTACAGAAATGACAACCCTTGTCACAAACAGCTTTCAACTACCTCCAGTTTCTTTTTTTCCAACACAGACATAACTCTTCACTCTTCGTTGACCTAAGGAGATCAGTGGACTTGGCTACTCACACAGCAAAAGCAGATTGCAGTGGTGCTCGTGTATGCTAGAAAGAGCAGAGATATTTCAATTGTAGGCCGATTTCTAATATAATTCTAAAAATTAAGTAGATGATAATTAAAATACGGGTGATAAAATGGTTGCCATAAAGTATCCTAACTACACACATTTCTGCAACTCTATTTTTGTATTTCTTAACATCCTTTATAGGTTAGTGTAAAAACAATTAATTAATTATGAAAAGCAACTCCTAAAGGGTAGAAGCAGGATTTTAGCTTCCAAAGCAACTTCTCTCCCAGACCTGAAAAATCTTATTCATTGTCAAGCAGTGTCACTCTTCTTAGCCAGCCTTTGATACTATTAGGTGCAGCAACCAAGAATTGCAGCAGTCTTTCTTTTTCTTTTTCTTTTCTTTTTTTTTTTTTTTTTTTCTGAGTGCTGTAGATNTTTTTTTTTTTTTTTTTTTTGTGACATGGATACAGGATTGAAATATACTGGGCTATTTGCACCATCTGCTACATGCGTTTCAGTTGAATGAAAGCAGATGAACTCCTGGGCACTTTGGTGACGAAGCACCAGGAGAAAAGGAAACAATGCCCAAGAGAAAAAAAAAATGTTTGTGAGGAAAAGAAAGCTGAATTAATCTCATGTTCGGACAGTGGAAGGAAGGCCATCTTCTAGGCTTCTTCTTTAACTCCTTGAATGTTTGGAAAAGGAATGCATCAGATTAAGCAGAATGTTCTAATGATCCTTTTCAGTTTTAAAATCTATGGATCTATAAATATTTATATAACAATGTTGCTGTGACTATGATTTGCAGCTGTCAATCAGATTGCTTTTATGGCTGTAAATTTTCACTTCACTCGATTTTTTGGGTAGTCTTCTAAAGAGAATAAAAGTCTACTCCACATCTCAAGATTTTAGACAGAAGAGTAATGTATGATTAACAGTATGCTGAGAGGTGTCACATTCACATTAACACTGATGTGTGAACCAGTGGTCAAATGGCAGATTACATGTCTGTCACAACACATCAGGGCAGTGTTCCAGTCTGCCAGCTTTACCCTGCCCAGCTTCTTCAAACAAAGAGTTCTTCTGAGAAATGTAGCACAGGAAGAGTGTTGAGCCTTTGGGGGAAAAAGAAGGCTGTCTCACGGTCAAGCTTTCTGAAGTCTTAGTAACATCAAATGGCAGAAGGTGTTACTCACAGTCAGGTAATCTTACAGGTTCATGAAAGTCTGTAACACAAATTTTGCATATGTGGCCTTATCGAAGATTTTCTGCAAGATAAGTGAATTACTAAAAAAATACTATGGCTGGCATATTTTGATTTAGAGAAAGGATGCCAATTCTATCAAGGCTAGAAAAACCCTGACCCAGTTCCAAGAGAGAAAGCAAATTTTTGGAATGTCATTTCAAGCAAGAAGTTCCAGTTCATTGGAAATGTCATGAAAAGTGTCCTTCTCCTTTTGTCTTAAGGACAAAATTTTATTTCTAAAGTGGATTATTAACTAGCTGCTTGATTACTTAACAGCAAATATCCACACCTGGAGCTGAAGTGACTTTTAGTGGATAATGATGCCTGAAGCCAATATGTATAATGAAGCTGAACACATTCTCAATTCCTTGGGGTGTTTTTATATATTAGGTGAAAGAATTTAGACAATAATTGTAATATTGTTTGCAAAATCAAAAATAATTCTCAGGGTTTAAAAATGGTTTCTAGGGAGTTGTGAATATCATGCTCACTTGGGCAATGTCTAGCTTATTATATGCTGTAAGTCCCAAAATATCTGCTGAGCTTTCTTGGAAGGTGAACTGTCCTCTCTCCAGTACTTGGAAAATACCAAGGCTAAAATGTTGAAAACATGTAAAGATTGTAGAAGTTAAAGTCTGTTTTCAATAACAATCAAGATACATAGGTCTTTTTTACAAAATAAATATGTCCATTGAAGAATATTATCAAAATACTGTACTTTTCTTTAGTTAGAATATGAGCCAGTATTTGGACACAACCCAAAATATGTAGTTAAGTATTGTCTTGGCTCATGTCTTAAATGTTAGTATGTGTTTACTGTACATAAAGCACTTGATGATAACCTCTTAACAACATTCTAAACATTGACTTTATCAGAATCACTTCTGATTTATATTTAAACAATAACTGATGTATCAAATCTATGTATAGATAGGAGATAGAAAAATATGTTGTGTGCCTTTTCAATCCACTATATATAGTACTCTATGTAATACAGAATATTAGTAAACAGTACTATCTTATATAAAATATTCCATATTAATATGCAAACATAATTTTGATTATTTGGATTTATACTTTGCTTCTGCTTGGATACACATCTCTACACAATTCTACTAATGTAGATCGTAACGTAATGTAGATGTCTCTAACACAGAATCATCACTTAATTTTTACTAAAATTCTCTTCTCCCATTTTGAAATGTTTAACTTACCTATTTAGGTGACAAGCTCTGTAAATTTATATAGGGCCTACATATTTTAAAGTGTTACAATAGGAAGAAACCTTTATAATTTTCCCTTTTTTAGCGGTAATTTTTTGTTTTGTGAAAATAAATAAATAAATAAACCAACATCCCACTGTTTTGTTAGTGAGGCAAAGTTCAGCATTCAGATTAGACGCAATTCAGTTTGTCAGCTTTGGCTTTATCTCATCATTTTTTTCTTCTTGACACTATGAACCTCCTGCTACTGTCATAAGATGTAAAGTTTATTTTTGTACACATTTTGCTTCTCATTTCTGTATGAATGGCTCCTATGTCTTGAGGCATAGAAATGTTATTTTCTATGAACTGAATTTAGGCTTCTCAGGAATAACATAGGTATGGCATGCTACAAGCAGACAGAGTAGCTGGAGGGTCTGAATTCCACCTTAAGCTATCTTCTTTCTTATTCACTTAAAGTCACTTAAACAATTATTCTTAAGCAAAGGTCTCACTGTATGTTACAGTGTTATACATAAGAAGCAACTATGGTTGTACAGCACAACATGGTGTTATAAATTATATAGTGGTACAACCTTTTATGTTCAGAAACTAGATACAAAATTGCACAACTTCTATTAATATTCATTAATTTGAGTCTCATTTTCAAAGATGATAATATTCATGAAATGTATTTTAAGATCTCGCAAATGCCCATTTGAGCAAGGTAAAAGAAGTATTAGTAAAGTGTCTAATAATATTCTACTAGAAAGGGGGGAAGCATACTTGTAAGAAAATATCCCCAAGAAAATCAGAGTTGATGCACAGAGTACATTACCTGTGAAGTACTTTAGTAAAAATAGTAGTAAAATAATATTGAATTTTCAAAATAATTTATTACTGGTCAGCTCTATTTCTTCTAAGTAGTATGCACATCCTCAATAATTTCTGCTGAAAACATGTTTCTTGAACTCTAGGATAAAATTTATGAGATGAATGATGTTCTTAAAGCAGCAGTTAGGCCTTTAAAGAAAGCAACATTTTACCGTGTAGCACTCACAAAATTCTTACTGAACTGATGTCTGTGAGTGTCTAAAGCTGCTAAATATCTATGTTTTTTGCAACTGGTAGTCCTGTAATGTCTTGTTAGGCGCATGCTGAACAACCTACACTTCCAAAACATCAGGAAAAGTATCAACACCCCAAGCTCTGTGCTTTTTTACAGACTAATTTCACAACCCTGTCTGTGGGTCCTGAAAGTATTGCTTATGCTTAGCTGTCAATAATAGACTAAAGTGATTTAAATTATCCTTGTTAGAAGCTTGGTTTTGCTCCTGTACTTCAATTCAAAGATGACTTATACATGAGATTATTATGAGTCATCTGCTAATTATTTTTGACATCTAGTGTAATAAAAATATACTAATGTTCCTGTTATTAATAGAATTGGCCTATCTTCATGAAATTCGAAAACACCAAACAGACGTGATTGCTGGAAAAATTGGCACAAATTCTCACTTCCATCTTTAAAACAGTCCAGGTATTTTCTGTATCTAACTTCTATGAAGACAAGTATAACCTGTAAATCTGTCTTTATATATTTGCTTATAAGCAGTGTTTAACCTATGTTAGTTTAAATGCCTTTCAGAAAAATGCATGCTAACTACACATGCTATCAAATATAGTCTTCGGCCGACCACATGCTGTGCAAGGGTACCAGCAAAATACTTCATAAACAGACAGAATGCAAACATGCACAAACACACAAATCACTAATGCCATAAACAACCTCAAGCACAGTACAAACAAAATGCATGCCAAGAAACCTGCTTAAAAATGTGTATTATAGAAAAATACCCTCTCAGTGTCTGAAAATGTATTTGACTATTTATTATAAGGTAAGAAAAACTATGAAAAATACATGGTGGTCCTTGAGTTAAGGAGTTAAGTTCCTAGTGAGCTCTAGATACAATTTGTTGTTTATTATTCACCAATACGTTAAGTATGACCATGAGGATATCTCTGCTTGTCCATGTACAAGGCACCTGATAAAAAAAAAAGCAGACAACATATTCATGGTATGTGATCATGTCTCCCTACATAATTATCAAATAACAGCAAATAAATAAATAAATCACAAAAGAAAACTAAAGTAAACAACCAAAAAGTAAGTTTAAATTACTGACCTAATTTATTTCTGATATGAGTCTAGTTACTCAAATAACACTTTAATATCACTTAGCACCTGCAGTTAAATTCACTTCTATATAGAATTAGTATATAGATTTATTCTTTTTTTTTTGGTGTATACAAGGGGCACAACCGTGCATTTGAATACACTTGAGGCCTCACAATGGAATCCCAATGCAAAACATTTCATTACTTAGCTTGGCATGTTGTTGCCATGTGAAGCCCTCAGCCCAAGGCTGGCAGGCAAATTGGCTGCAGAGAAGATGGAATAGGAGTTGTCAGTGAAAATACAATAAGGTTGTTGTTAAGTAGGAAATACAGGGAAGATGCCACAGCCCTGAACCTGTCCCTTGGTAGGAGTTATGTCTGGGTGCTAGAGTTGAGCCTGAGCTTCCTTCCCTTCAGTTAGGACCAATTTAGCCCCCAGGTTTATGGCAGGAATGTAACAAGATGAAAATCCATAAAATCTACTCCCAGATTCTTCCTATGTACTTTCCCTACTAACCCAGCAAGGAGTAGCGTGTCTGGCTTTGCACTGCATGTTTTATTAATAGCCAAATGTGCAACTAATAATTGTAGTGTTCTCCTTGTTGGAGTTCTAACTGTATTTTTTCCTTCTCACACAGATACTTACTTTCACAAGAAAAAAGTAGGAATGTTGTGGTCTTCCTTCGCAAGATTCAGTAATGCTAACAAAACGTTTGGAGGAAAAACTGGCAGAAGAGGATTAATAAAAAGATTGACAGGACAGTGCATGTCTGGATTCTGAAAGCTAAAGATTATACTCCAGTAGCTGTAATACCTAACTAGACAAAGGACATCTAGCACGGAGTTAATTGAGAAAATGAGTGGATCAGTCTCAAGAGGTCAGAAAGTGAGCCAGCTGGTAAGAGGTACTGAGAAGAGAGGGAAGGGCCAGACACTGCCAAGATCTGTATGGGAACTGCTGAATCACTGCCTGAACCACTGATTGGTCACCTGAGGTGAGCACCGAGTCAGCCATGGTGCTACAGGTGGAGGTGATAATACCTGTGTGATTGGAAGTGGTGGAGCCTCAAACCCCATTTAAGGGCTGACCACCACCAGGAAAGGATCTCTTCTTGGAGATCCTTCCTGTGTGGAGTCTACTGTGAGCCTTTGTCATCTTAAAGGTGAGCCATCTTCCATTTTGTATTATTTGTGTACCATCATCTATATTATTTTTTGAGTATCATCTTTGAGATTACTCATGTTGCAGATCTGAGCACAGGTTCTTCAGGCTTTCTACTCAGCAGGTTTTAAGAAACACTGAGGTAGAAGATCTCCTAGGGCACGTCAGCATTGGAATCAGTACTAAGCAGCATGAGAAGTTCTAAGGAGTTCAGTGAAAAAAAGCTGAATTGTCTCAAAGTTAGCTAGTACCAGAAATTGACTATGTAAAACCAAACAAGTTTTGGTGATGATTAAACGAGCTATGATATGGCACCAGTTGTTAGTTCTGGTGACTCACGCTAGGACAATTTCACCAGCTGTCTGTCCAGGCACCAGAAGTCATTACTCCCATTGTGGAGACAGGATGTTCCCCAGATGCTGTTCTTTATAACTGGGCTTATTAAAATAACTGCAATTAGTGTTCTTACATGTAGTACAGAATATGATATCCCAGATTGGATGAAGGGTGATACGCAACATCTTTAGCCATACTGTTCGGCAGATGCCCTAAGAGAATTATCATTATCAGCTGCGTATTTAAATTCAACAAATACCATGAAACTTCATTACCAGATTGCACTGATTAAACTAGTAAAATTTTAAATCAATTAAATTAAGAGGGTGTAACTTTTGCCTTACAGCTCAGCCCTTGAAAAACCACTTGTTAATTATGTTCTTTACTTTTCCTTATTTTTATTAACACATATTGAATCTGAACCTGAATAAAAAGTAAGATTTTCATCTTTTGTGAAATTTTCATTAAAGGAATCAGCACATGCCAAAACATGTTTCTGAGTACTGCAGAAAGCCTTAAAAAGGTGGCAAACTAAGCTATGACTGATATTTTAAAATTCAGAGATAAACACAAAAAATGTTTTTAACCAGGTGGACGTGGAAAAAAGTGATATTTCCTAAGGTTTCTTTGGACTTTTTTCTAAATCAGAGTAAAGTAAAAAAAAAACAAAAAAAACCGGCTATTTCCTTTTTCTCTACCCCTCTGATCCTGCTTACACACAGCTTTAAATGTTCTCCTTTATTATCTGTGTATTAATACCATCTCTGTGCTTTTTCACTGGCAATTGTCTGCCTCTGAAGAATACTGATTAATGTAAACTGTGTATGCCTGCCCATTTCCAGCAGCAGTAAGTTTTTCATTCCAATTAATGCTTAATATGCTTGGGACAATCAACAGAATTGCTTTCTAATTGAGATTTGCAAACTTGCTGGCTAGGACAAAATTTGACATTTTGGTAAATTTAGAAAGGCCTTTCTCCTCTTGGTGCAAGAATTTTGATAGACAAGGTTGTTTTTTATTTGTTTCTTTGTTTGATGGGACATTGTGTTTTGTATTGTTCTGTTTTCCTCGGGCATAGGATAAGGATTTTGCTAGAAATAAGATTATTGCATTCTTTCATTTAAGTGGTTAGTATTTGCCCAAATTCTTCTGTAGGAACAGTCCTCTATTGTTGCATTAAGGGAAGTTTAGTTAGTTTAAAAAAAAAAACAACTGCTAAAGCTTTGGTTTCAGCATGAGTGAGTGCTGTCAGCCTAAAACAGTGCTTGACAGAGAAGGTTTTGGCTGCGGTGGTACAAATCCCCTGCTGCAAGATCAGACTTTGGGTGAGGAGGGGATATTCAAGTTCCTTCATGATAACTGACCATGATGCAATGATTAAAGATGTTGGCTGACATGACAGCTCTGGACCCCTGTTACAGAAAATAACAATTGTGGCCAGAAGCCTTTAAACCCACATACTTGTCTATGTGTTTATTAATGTCATCACTAGTGGCAAATGCAATATATAGTTTTAAAAAACAATGTTCTATTTTTTAAAACTGAGTTTATAAAGTCCAAATGTTTACTTAAAAATTAAACATTTTGGTACTGAGGCCTCCAGGATATGTTGGCAGTGGAAAAACTAACCTACACCAGATGGCAGAGGTTAAAGAAATACTATAAAATATGGCTTCTATTCATACAGTTCTCAGACAAACAGAACCCTAAGCAGAAAAAAACTGTGAAAGTGGAAAACCTTTTCATTTGCTTACATCTCTCTTTGCTACTCGGCAAACCTGAGAGGTATTGTATCATCACGTATCAAGAAAGTAATATGCCAGATTGTTGTAACAGGTGGAATATGTTTGTTTGTAACACGTTGAATCTGAAATAAAGAAAGGACCAAAGTTACTCAAAGGTTCTATAAAAACATTTACAAAATGTAAGCACCTCGTTTTTGTACCTGCACAGCTTACTGAGAAAATTAGAATTTGAGTCCATAGCTCCATTTTGCACACAAAATATAAAACCAAAACTCTTAAATTTTTCCTGGTTCAATTAATTGGGCTGGGTGAAAGCACATGCTAAGGAGATAATTTTAAATTTGCATTTTTAATTAACCATTTCATAAATATATATATATAAAAAAGTAGGATAAGTTAAATACAGCTTTTATCTAGACTTCATCCCATTTTACCTAAAGTATATATTCTCTAAACTTCATCCTTAGTTTTTTTGTTTGTTTGTTTTGGTTTGTTTCTTTGTTGTTATTTTAGAAACCTTCAGAAACCAATACAGCATTCTTGGTAATTCTGTATATTTGACATTGCCTCCTTACATTGCATTTAGATTCACTTCTACACTTTCATAAGTTCAAACAAATAAACAAACACTGTAAAACCCAGTCTGTAAACCAAAATGTGTTATATAACCTATATTCATATAATATATGAAGATATGTGAAGTTAAAAAAAAAAATAGAGGAAAAATAACTGATGTGAACTTGGGCACAGTGGACCATGCTGTCAAAAATATTCAGTTGTCAAAAATGCAGATGGCATAAAAGCACAGAAACAGACCAGTTATCAGAGTTCTGTTTAATAGAAACTATTGTGTGGATTTTTATAAGTGATTAAGTGCCTAAAAATGTGGGTGGGGTGGGTGGCCAATAAATGCTTCAAGGATGCTTAAATATTTCTTAAATTCTGTTTATCTAAACAGCTGACTACTTAATACCTTGAGAACCATACTATGCACAGGATAGGAACAATTTGTTCTCACATATAAATAATGGTTAGAAAGGAAAACCTCAAGGTGTTTGAGGAGGCAGAAGTTCCCTGAGATCTTGTACTTTGTTGTCCAAAAACAACCAAACAAACAAAATGGTGAACAAAATAGAAGGCTCACAGTACAATGAAAACAGCTCTTCAGTAGCTTTCGTATTGAAGTTTCTGAGCTACAACCACATTACTAATTAAATGGTACCACTAATAGCATTCCAAACAAGGGTTAAGAGGGGAAACAATCTTCCTTGTTAAGCCCACAAGTGAAGCAAGGGGCAGCTCTTGCATTATCCTTCCTGAGGACTTCCCAACAGCCAGAGGAGAATCTTAGAGTGCTTACAACTACCAGGATTGCTTCCTCATTCTGCCCATTCTATTTTTGCCCCATTTTCCTGTAAGAATAGTGTCATTTTGGTATGAATACAAAGACTCTTAGAGATGGATAGAATCAGTGTTCATAATAAACTCATCTCTTATTGCTAGGCAACACTAAGCAATGTGAATTTGTCACTTCTGTTTGGTGCAACTTTCAATTTCACCTCCAACTGTAACAATATAGCCTGCTATATTTTAGATGCCACTGTGGTTGGATGCCATCCCAGGAAAGATGTGAACTACTACTGACAGGGAGTGAATGACTGGCAATGGGCATAAGCAGTTTTTTGATTCTTAAGCTTTGACATATAATTAATTGTTAGACTTACTCTTCTCTGAAACTCATACTTCATGATTCCCACTTGCTGACTGCATGTTAGAAAGGCAAATGGAACACATATTCTCAGACAGGTAAAGTTTTGTGTGCCTGTTCACCTCTTTTCATGTGGTACTTCCTCTGTACATATTTTTCTGGATCACTTGCCTTTCTGAAGGATAACTCTACAGTTCAAATTTTAAGTACCTTCAACCAAATGAATATAATTATTTCTAAGGCACATATGATTATTTGCTTAAATAAATATGTTTATTGTGGTGAGAAATTAAAGTTCAGATTACAATAGATGCTGATCAACCTTGCACACTGTTGAGGAGTACCCTTAGCATTCATGACCATACTTCCAGAGTTGTTCAGAAGCTCAGATTACTGCATAATTAATACTTGTAGTCACAGGTGTTTTAATAAAAAATTAATCCTCCCAGCATTCATGATAAATACATTTAATGGAGTTATATCCTATCTAGGTTTTTTTTTGTTTGTTTATTTTTTAATATGAGCTACAATCTTGTTTTGAAATTTTGTATACGATTGTCTGATCTTGGTTTTTAAGTTTCTGCTCTATACCCTTTGAAGAGTGTTAGCTCTATTAGGGGCCAGAAAAGGGATAAATGAGAAATTAAATTACTCAAAAGAGGGACAAAATATACAATTTAAGTAAAATAAGCACCTTTTAAAAAATCATCATTCTCAGCAGTCAGTTATTTAAACTTTTAGAAATATTTAACGGTGACTAACTACAGAAATGCATCAAACAAGTAAGAATCTTAATGATATTTTAGTCTTTGCATATTTTCACTAACTTGCTGAAAACAAAAGGAGTTTCTGTAACTGTATGAATGAACCATGGCATGTGCGTGTTTTTTTAAGAAAGGCCAAGGGTGCAGTTCTATTTTCTTAGCTCTGCTTTCATATTTATGTGTCTCATTTCCAGCTCATTGCTGATGCCTTAGTTGCACTATCCATCAACACTTTTATCCTCCTTGTTCCTCAAAAAGAACATAAAATCCTTTTTTATGTGGTGGTAATATTATTGCAAATAAAAGCAAATACCAAAATCTTTATTAGTCTGCCAAAATAATAAACTATTTAATAAAAGCGTGCTGTAAAAATAAGGTCATTTGCATCACTCAAGTTTCTTGCAGGATATACAGAGAATTATTGGTCAAAAAGTACAAACTGACAGCAATTATTTCTGTTGTTGATCTAATGCTGCCTGAAAATGGGTTAAAAAATGCAGTGAGGTTTGGCTAGTTTGCTGTCTTTAAACGTTTGTTTTTAAAGCTGTTGTATACAGAGGAACCTGGGGAAATCAAATTTTTCAAAGCTCTTTTCTTTTTTACCACTCTTTTCCATAACTGAAGAAGGTGAGACTGTACAGAATGTTCTAGAAATCTTTAAGGCAAAATTTTCAGTAACCTTTTGATGCCCATATTACCATAGCATCTATCATCCAAATATTTACCTTTTTTATATTCCATATTATTTGTATTTGGTTAAGATTTCTGTCAGCTTTAGCTCTATGATATTTTCAGCTTTCTGTTTTGTCATCCATGCAGACAGACCAATGCAAAGATTTTATTTAAGAACTTGTTTAAATATTTAAAGTTAGAAAAAATATGCTTTTCAAAATCATGTATCTAATGTTTAATCCTTTTTCTTATTGAACCACAAACTGATCATTATTTTCTCACTGCAGTTTCTTTCCCCATCTGGCAGTTCTGCAGATATGTTACTGGTAGAGAACAGTGAAATCAGTTGCCGTGGTGAGATTTAAATATTGCTTGTGATGCCCCTGTATACTTACCCAGAAGAACCTGCAAACAAACATTAAAAATAAGCTAATCTTCCAAAAAAGTTATAATCTTACAAAAAAAGATTTGCCGCAATTGTCACAGTGTGAATGTTATGGCTTGATGTTTAGAACTGAGTTAAAAGATTTCAGAATAGATTGTTTTTACTATAATTATTACACTGATGTTTTTTAACTATAAATCTCAAAATATTTTGTAAGCTATAACTATGCCTACTTTACAGATACAGAAGCTGAAATAAAGAACAGCTGGAATTGCACAAATAATCATGCAAGAAGTTATTTACCAGAGAATCAAATTTTAATTCGTATGACTGGTGGTGTCCCAGTATTTTGAGGTTTTACTACCTCTGCTTCTTAAGTGCAGTAGAGGTGGTAGAGGTGTTCCTCTTACTCATTTAAAGAGTGAGACCCATATAGAGTTTAAATACTTAAAAAAAATAAANTATTCAAGACCCGCCTGGACACCTACCTGTGCGACCTGGTGTAGGGAACCTGCTTTGACAGGGGGGTTGGACTCGATGATCTCCATAGGTCCCTTCCAACCCCTATGATTCTATAATTCAGTCATGGTTTAAACCATAAAATAACCATGAGTCATTCTCCTTTCTTCACAGACTGCAAACTGTTGAAAGCTGAATTATCTCTTATATGAAATAATGTTCAGGATGTCATGTGATATGTGCACATGTATGTTAGGAGTAACCCCTTTTCTTATTATGAAGTTGAGGAAATTAGGTATTTACATATAGTAGTAGATAGTAATAGATTTAGAACTGTAAATTTCTGTCCTGCAAACATTTGAGCTGAGTTACACATTCCAGTGAAGTCACCCACCTGTTTTCAAAATTATCTAAATCAGTAGTTTCCAAAGTTGACTTGTCGAGATAGTATACAGCCACAGCAGATGCTGGAATAGCAACTCCCAGCTATATGTAGGACTGTGCACTTCAGCAGGAAGAACTGCTCAGTTCCCATGACAGTTGAAATACAGAATGTGTATAACAGTTTCAGAATACCCCATCGCTAATCAGCAGTATGGTTTAAATTAAAAGCACTTGCACTGTATGTGCTTGGTATTTATTGGGACTGCTATGTTCTGTATACATCATTAAGAGAAAGTGTACAGATGGGATTTTAAAAGACTTAGATAATTATATGAATCTTAATTAGAGCTTTGTCTAGTCAGGCTAAGATAGGAAGTAAAGATATCATCAAAACACATTTTTCAAAATATTATATATTGTATTACCTGAAAAAAATAGCACATTCACAAAGGTCTTTTAAGGATTATTTTTGAATTGAGTGGTTTAGGTACAGGAGTTTAATAAATTGTCAGTGGTGAAACAAATCAGGGAAAGATTTTTGTGGGTTAGAATTTGTGACTGGAAACACGGTAATTGAAATTCCCTTCATTTTTAATCAAGCAAACAAACAAAACAACAAAGAAACAAAAAACAGGCAATAGCAGCTTGCAAATTGAAATTAATGTCCACACAAGAAAGAACAGGGATAGCTGTCCCTCTGGCTTAACTGTATAGGTGACTAAAGCCAGAAAATGTGTGAAATGACCCCACAGTTCACAATCTAGCTTTTCCAGCAAATCTTGGCAGATGGATGTTAAAACTTCTGCTCATCTCAGCTCTTACTCCTGAAGTTGTAAAGATTCTGTACCAGTACAGAGCACTGTGAAACTGAACATTTTTGAAAATCATACCACCTACACAAAGATCAGAGACCAAGTGTCCTGGTTTTTGTTTTTGCCAAATTTCTTAGGTATTACAGAACCAATGGGACAATGAGGGGAGTTCTTTTTTGTACAAAACCAATTCTTATCAATAAGGTAATCAGGAGTGTCTTTCAGGCTGGTGCAAAATATTCTACTTCAAAGCTTAAACAACATAAAATAAAGCATACAGACAAAGGAAAGGAAGTAACATGCCCTTATATTTAGCATTTGCCCACTTGTCACTCTTAAAATTCTCATCTGCTTTTCAAATGTAGTGCAACCTAATTTTTATGCGTACTGTATGCTCATACAGCCGATTTCCTCATTTCAGTGTATGTTGTTTGGTAAAGGCTTTTGTACTTTTCCTTAACCTGTTTCAGAAATAGCACTGTCACCATTTGTCTCAGTAATATATAGTATGATGGAAATTGACATTTTTCTATACAGAAGTGAAAAGAATATTGGTTTTATCAAAGACTGAATCCCCTCTTTCCCTCCAATTAGATTTGATTTTGGTCACTTCAGGGCTTTCTGTGTAGGATGATTTTAAGCAACGGTCCCAGTGGTTGCAGGCTCTCTCACCTTATAATTGACCATGACAGGAATTATATGTCCAAAGCCAAGGGGTAGAGTGAATAGCATATGTCAGGGTCAATTATAAGGTGGAAGACCCTGCAACAAAAAAGACTCTACTGATTAGAGCATGATGTTGACATGGGAGCTGACGCTTCAATGTTATTTCAAAGGGCATTGTCAAATCCACCCTTCCTAGAGGTCTCAAAATCAGAGGCATATTTTTTCAGTCATTTATGCTACAATATAATAAAGTTCTGTTGAACACTGAAAGTTACAACTGATGTGTTGCTTTCCTTGCAGTGATAAAATGTTTTCTCTTTATCTCTCAGAGTTAAGCTTGCTATTTTTCCTAATTAGGACATAATTATACTCTATACTTATTAGATCAATTGTCCCATGAAAAAAGCTTACTGTAGGATGAAAACAGTTTAAATGTGACACAGTTAAAAACTGTTTTGATTTTTAAAGTTAACATTATTTGTTCTGGCACAATTGAACACAATAGGAACAGTGGACTACAAAGAAAATAGTTCTTTTTATTACTTAAAGCTATGTTATAAATATTTTATGACACGGGAAAATTTTTGCAGTAAAACAAATTGGCCAAAAAAGCTTCTGTTCACTTATTCCCTGGAAACTTCAGCAGTTTTAACCTAACCAAATGTTCTTTATCAGTGATTAACTGCAGCACCATTTAATAAGTGAGTAATGATCCCAAATTATCTATCACCACAATAAGATGCTGCCATTTTTAGATTTCATTATGCAAGTTCAATTTTCTGATTCCTTTTTTTTAAAGCTGCTTCTCTAAACTTTTGCATCTCTTTAAAAGTAGGCCAGACATTTCTGCCTACAAGATGCCAGTGGTTTAAATCATGATAATGGAGAAGATACTGCAGCTTAATTTCATTAACTTGACAGCTAATTTCTCCCTGTTCTGAAGGGTTATTACTCTGACCACATTTTTCCAAGGTATTTTGTAGCCATCAAATACATGGCTAACTCTCAGTAAATTAAAGCCTGTAGGAATAGAGTCAAAGTTTTTGGATGATGGATGTGTTATAAGAATTTGAGTCTCAACAATCCTCTTATCTTCTAGAACAGTTAATGAGAGATAATACATTTTAGTACACAAAAATGCTCCAAAACTTCTTCTTCAGAGTCTTCATTGTCAATTAATAAAATTTCACAGGAAATACATCATGCTATATAATAGAAACTCTGTTTTGAAAATTGTACATGTAATTCTTTACAATATGAAGTCACCTCTGATCCACGTTTCTAACAATGTAACATTAGAAGAGCTCTGATATTTGCTTTGTATTTAAAAATTTTATGCAAATTTAAAAATTGAGATGCTCATATCTAAAAAATCCTTTTTCTTTTCTTTACAAGTGGAAAAATGAAAGATGAATATACAGGATTATTTAACCTGTAAATACAATGTTCATGCTTTACTTTTCTTTTGCAATCAAAGTTAAAATAAATCAGAATAGAAACTTCTTAGGTACTGCTGGCTTTTCACCCAGGTAGAGGTACTCAGATATTTTTTTCCCCACTGAGGGTACTAAAGGACTTCATATGGAGAAAAGGCACTAAAATCCCATGGATTAAGAAGAAAAGGGGGAAAAAAAAAAAAAGAAGGAAATGGAGGATTTTGCCATTCACATTTGATGGTTTCTCTTGATAGGAATTACTAATAGTAGCTTAACTAATAAAATAAAAATTTTGGTCACTGAAAACAGATCTACTCAAGGGAAAAAACTATTCCACTTCTGATAAATACTAATTTTAACTTGAGCTAGTTTCTTCTGGAAATGGAAACAGAGTGGTCATTTTCATGGAGGCATGACATCAAAAGGTTAATTTTTGTTTTGATTTACTGTAGATTGGTAAATAGATTAATGGAAAGAAAGGAGTTTATCAAAAGCTTAGAAAAAGTGGTATCAAATATGTACCTTTACTTACTAGTCAAGAACATGAATACTGTCTTAGCCTAAATTCTGTCTCTTTTACAGTGGGTAATAAATACAGGTCTGCCACTCTCCTTAAATGCTAGAGGATGAAGGAAAGATGCTGGACTATATAGTCCAGCAGATATAGGTCAAATAATTCTGGAAAATGACAATTCTTATCAAAACTAGGAACAATAGGATTAGTTGTATGTATTTTTAGTAGTGTTGATATAGATCAACACTTAACAGCAAGAAACCTGTAGGACTGATAAAAGTCAGCTTTCATGCGTAGTGCAGGTGGTGATGGCCAGATCTGAGTGAATGGCTGGAGATGGACCTGAAGTTACTGTCTAAAAAGAGGTGAACAGCATGATATGGTGCTCAAACTAATCTCAGTAGGCTGCATAATCTCAGGCATAATACCTTGATAGCCTGGTTATACAGAATGCAGCAATTCCGCATAGGTGTTTATATCTGCTGAACTTGAAACAAAGATAGAATGACCCTGAGTCCCTAGATGGAGAGATATACATTTAATAGTACATCAGTACACCACATGCTTCCAATCTAGAAGTTTTTTACCCCAAAAACAATTTCAGTGTATCTCACAGAAGAGTTGATAACGTCGTATTAACTGAAAAGTAATTGGAAATTCAGGAAAGTTGTCAATTGCAGGAAGCAAGGAGTTCCACTGACAGTTCCTTAGCCAAAAAGACCGTGGTATTCTCTTATAAAACCTAAAATAATGTTTCAGTAGTAACGATTCGGGGCATTAACAGCAGTGACAATGTTGCCACCTGGGATGGGAGGGCAGCCCTTCTGACTTCAGCTAGGTCAAAGGGGAGCACCTCAGCAAAGAATGATAAGTAGCACAGATGGGAACCCCAAAGCTCTCACAGGGGCTTGGCTTGGCAAGCAAAGGAAATGGTTTCTCAAAATCCTTGTTTAAAAAATGGAAATATTCTTCTAACATTATGTCTACCTTATACATGCAGTACTCCGTTACTTACTGGTGATTATAATATGAAGCCTTTTAATTAAGAACCACAGCAGTTCACCTTTAACTGCCAATCACTGGGTAATTGGCCCTTTTCTAATAGGCACTCCAGCTCAGGTATGCTAAAGTGACTGTTTCTCAGAATAACTTACTAAAAGTAAGTTATTTTTGGAACTCATTTATAAGAGAACTTAATTAACTATTCCAGGTCGATAGGGATACTGCTTTGCAATTTTTAATCCTCTGACAGGTTCCTCCACTAATATTAATTCATTATTATTATTTTCAACTTTCTAGGCAGAAAATGGTGAGAAAGAATAAGTGAGCCATCACTGGTTTTCTGTACAATCTAGCCAGTACTTCTCCAAGGAGACAGGAAGCTTTGGTGAAGTTTCTCGGTTCAGCTACTGCAACAGTACAGTAGAATGTCTTAGGGCAACCAGTTTGAGAGATGACTCAAAGTCTTTTGTCCACTGTCATATGGCAAAACATTTTAAAAGCACCAGAGATATTTCATCATGTGGATGAGCCTGAAAAGATTTACCTACTGAATATATTTCAATCTATTTGAAACCAGGGCCCTCCTGGGTAAAATGTGATTTGTTTTGCAACCTCACTTTATTAATTCACTATTGACATATCCCATATGCTGAATGCTTTTTATTTGTGCAAATAATTAGTTATGTCTTCACAAAATGGAAGCAAAAATTCCAGTCCCACGAGCAAATGAAGCAGGCTTTGGTCCTGTAGTGTCATATGTAACTTCTAGTTCAAACAATAAGTCTGACTTTTAAATGGAAATTTGTTTTTTGAAAGCTGTAAAATTGAGTGCAGCAGAACCATCTGCTGAAAAAGAAGCAGCATTGTGTCAGTGTAGACTAATAATAATGGACTTCTGAGAAAGTAGGAGGCTTCAGAATTATTCTGAATTATTCAGATCTTTCCAGAGTTTCTAACAATGACATTGAGAAGATAGCTTTACAAGTTTTTGAAATTGTTATCAAGCTATGTGATTAAAAGTATTGATTTTATTGCATCTGCATTTTCTAAGGAAGTAGAAAAATGTATGTATTTTTTACATTCCATGCATTGTTCTTAAATATAGTAAATAAGCATCCTTTAAAAGTTCACAAATACCAGCCGAACTGTTCTTTCTTTTGATAATCAAAAGTAAAATACTTTGTTCTAGAACAGAAAACACAGAGGTAACGTATCACAAAATAACCACCCACATTTGTTTTTCTTCCAGTAAATTAAATACCTTTACTCTGCCTTCTTTTACAGTTCCTCAGAGGTGAAGTAATCCACATCTATTATGCAATGTTGTTTGATTGAATTTTTTAATCTCATCTAAAATCTCTGAGTCTCCTGAATTTTCAGTTTTAATTCAGAACAGGCCTTCATTACCTTTCTGAGAAACAACAACAACAAAGCCATTACCATAATCCCTGTCCCTTCATTGGAATTTCAGGTCTAAGTAACTGTTCTTCCAATCATTTAATAAGCTATAAAAAGCAAAAACGGCTTTCTAAGAAGTACACATTAAGTCATCATCACAAAACTACAAGGAAATCAAACTGCCTCTAATTCCCAACTAAGTCCAATATTTTGTCTCACAGCTGATGGCTTGTCATGGCCAAAGCATGAACTGAGGGAATATTTTTTAAAACATGGGATTTTTCATAATTATTCCTATACAGAAAAATCTGTCATTGTTACCACACCTGCACAACCACTTATCAAGTTTTATACTGATTTTCACATCTTTACTTTTCAGAAGTGTATTTAGTAAGCCATTATTGCCTTTATATCGGCCCATAATTAACCACTCCTATTTTACAAGTTGTAGGAACTTATTGTACAAATTGTACAAATCAAGTGCAGTCACAAATCATCTGGGTACCAAAAAAAAAAAGCACCAGAAAAACAACAAAATAAATGCCCCCCCAAAACAAACAAACAAACAGACAAACAGTTATTGTAAACTGGTTCTTTATTTATTTTCACTCATTTATCATTATAATTTCACTAAAAATAAAATACTCTTTTAAAGTAATTTTCTTTCTATTTTCATTGATCTTTTATCTTCCTGGGAATTTTAGATACTACAAATTGTGAGCAGGCAACTTGTTTCTCACAATCTTGCACTGGGCCTTACTTGTACAGGTTGTTGTAAAGTGCATAATATCACATTACACAGCGCTGAGAGGATAGCACATATAATCTTCTCATCAGCTCTGAGGAACAAACCCTTTTATGTTAGTTGTACTGGTTGTGCAACTCAGTTTACATGGAGCCAAGCGTTAGGGCTCCTGCACATTGCAATGCACAGTCTGCAGCAGTGCTTACTGGCTCACAGGGAATTAACCCAGCAGACCAGGGTCTCATTCTAAGATGCAGCATGTCCCTGATGACTTCCCATAGCAAAGCGTACAGGAGCAGCAACAGATCTGCAGCCCCATTCTGAGTGCACAAGCCTGGGGAATGGTGGGCTCTCACAGCGCCACACAATACCTAGACGCGGTCCCCCTAGCGATGTTGTTATTTGGTGGTGTAACACTTAGGACAGTCGCTATTTCACCTGCCCAACTATCCAGCAGGCTTTTTCTTTGAGTCAGGAAAGAGAAAACTGTGTTTGTATTCAGAGACTACTTTTCTGTGATACCGATTCAGCCTAGAGACCTATAGTCGAGTACGTTGTGTGCGTTAGGGTGGGGTTATTAGGGCAGCTGACCCACAAGGATTACATTAGGCTTGTGACCGGCAAAAGCCGACATCAGCTCCACAGGTGGACGTGTCCCACGTGCGCTCGCAAGAGGCAGTCCTTCGCTTCCCACCCGCCCAGGTCCCGGCGGCAATGCGATGTCAGGAAGGACCGAGCGAGCAAGCAGCTCCCGAACCACAACGAAGCCGAAGCGAGAGCCGAGCGAGGCGACAGAAGAGCCCAGCTGGCCTAGCGGCAGCAGCCGCCACGCCCGCACGTAGGCGCCCGGCGCGCTGCCTTCCCCGGCACCTCCCCCTGCTCAGCCCCGCTCCGGGCCGGCTCTGGCCGCCGCGCTTCCGGCGCTCTCTTCCGGCCGTAGGAGCGGTCATCCTCCCGGCCGGGGCCTGGCGGCGGCCCGGCGCGCCTTCCACTCGCTCAGGCAGTCGGGCGGGCTGCCCCGGGAGGAGGGCCTGCCGCGGGGACGCTGCCGGGTGGTAGCAGCGGCGTGCGCGGCCCGGGGTGGTGGGAAGGTTGGGCTGTGTCCTCGTCGCACGTCTCCTGTTCGGCGTTACCGCCCCGGGGCAGTGCGCGGGATGCGAATAGTGGCTCTGATCAGGTAACGGCTAGCGAGGTGCTGGCGGCGGAGCTGGGTGTAGCGGGGAGAGGCTGCAGGGGGCG
>VXAB01010748.1:244379-369581 GCA_013399175.1 Odontophorus gujanensis | reverse complement strand
CCCCCCCCCCCCCCTTATGTGGATGGGAGGGTCCGGCGGGGCAGGGTGAACAGAGCCACGTGCTGGCCAGAGCTGGCGCGCTGCTATTGCTGTGCTGCCGGGAACTGCAGGCATTACCGCTCTGTAAAAGAAAATAAAATGAAAACGTAGTGCAAGACCTTTCCGCTGATCGCTGTCTGTCCCTTATCTCGGTCAGCTCCTGTTTCGTGAGCGGGGTCTTTGCCAAGGTAGCTCAGTTAGGGCAGTTTGGCTCACTTTTAGTTCAGTTTTCTAGGTTATTTTTTGTTTCCCTTCCAAATACGCGATGATCTCTCAAGATGCACTTCCTAGCTTGCTTTCTGAGAGACGTTTCGTTTTTCTCGTTTAAAAAAAAGACTGGAAGACTCCCCACTGAAGTAGCAGTGGTTTGACACAACCCTGGAAGATGCTTTATTTGCTACCCGTGTAGTCCTGCTGCTTTTTGTCCATTTCCACAGTTGTTATACTTACTGTGAATTATACTATTTTATTTTATTTTTAGTTTCAAAAAAAGATTAATGTTATTTTGCCTTTCTAACAAAGATCATCTAATTATTTTATTCAAAAATAACAATTAGAAGATAGCAAGCTGGGGAACCTGTACTTTGGATGGGTTTTGGCCTGTGTGAGCAGTGTATTTTTATTTTTGGGTACACTAACTTTGCCAAAGTTCTAATATTTAATGTACTAAGTTCTCTCAGGAAATGCCTGTTGTCAAGCCCCACTGAAATTGTTATTTGGCCACAACAATTACAAATCATTAATGTACCACCCAAAGTGGAAAAAATGGAGCATCTGTGCTTCTTAAGATCTCCTTAAATACAGGCAGGGAAAATCAACTTCAGTGCTTTTTTGTGTGTGTTTTAGTGATAAGTTTCTGTCTCCCAGGTTTGTTTATTTTGATATTCTCTAAACAGAGGAATGTGTTAAAAGGCAGGATGAAATAAAATCCTAAAACAGGTTGGTAACACAATTGCTATTTTTATGGGCAATTTACAAGGATGGATTTAGTTTCAGTAATAGTTTTAAGAAGAATTTTAAAAAGACATCAAAGTCGTCTGAAATCTTTGTAACAGAGCTAGCTTCAAAGATCAGAGGAAAAAAGAAGTGTTTGAAAAGTGCTTCTTACTTTTAAAAAGGTCAGGATTATGTATAAAACTACTTCAGCCTGTTTCTTTTTCTTCTAAAATGTTAGCCACACTTAAAGTTGTTAGTCTTGCGTTAAGGTGATATTTATGGGCTAAGCTCTGTATTGTGTTTTGTGCTAAATCACAGACATTTTAAAGCCAGTCTTTTATCTGAAATATATATATTTTTTTCAAATGTTTAATTCTTGTGGAATTTTCTCACTGTAAATGGTTACATTTGTTGATACCCCCAAATTTTTTTTCTTTCTTTTTCTTTCTTTCTTTTTTTTTTTTTCCCTTCTAGAAGTCTTTTTATGGATCTGTGGCTTTATGATTACCTTATTTTTTTCTGCTCTTTTGTTAGTTTACAGTCCTACCTGTTAACATACCTGAAACACCGTCAGACCTAACCCTGGGTGTGGCCATCATCATTCAGTGTCCTTCAAAAAATATTTGCCTTAATTGCTCTTGGAGATTTTTTTTGTTCTTTCTGTTTTGTTCCAAGCTATTAGACATCAGCTGGGCTGGGGCTGTGCTGAATCCACCTTCCTCTCCCAGTATTGGCTGTCTGGCCTCGTTGAACTTAGCTGTCATGTGTTTTACTGCTAGATTAGAAGACCTTTTAGATAGGCACCATTTCCTACTGTTTCTTTGGCGCAATTATTTTTTAGGACCATGATAACAGTAATACAGAAAATAAATAATAATTTAGTAGCATGTGATAGAGCAAACACTGTATAAATCTTTGTTAAATGTGGGAAATCTGAATGTAGCCTCATCTTAAAGTGATAACATTTAATACAGTTCATTTATTAAAATGAATTGTATCAAAAGATTAATAGATTTATTCTGGTGTCTTTTTAAATTTTCATTAGAAACGTTAATATTGGAGCTTGATGAACAGCAAAGGCAAATATCAACTGTCATTATTTGGCTGAAGTTGTGTTTGGAGTAGAAATCAGTGCTAGTGGGAGGCTTTTACTTTTCAGAATGGAGTCATTCAGAAAGAAAAGAGCCTTTGTCTCATTACGAGTGTTAAGCTGGAAATTTCACTTTATGAAGTGAATGCTAACTACATTTTCAAGCTATCATGCACAGTATTCAGTATTAATGAATGCATATCTTATTGCTTTTTTAGCCATATATAGATTAGAAGAAAGTTGTAGGAATGGATGAGAATAATGTCAGATACAGATTGACCCTAAAATTAGAGATATGTTTATCGTATTTATAGTACTGAAACATAAGCACATGCTTTATTACAGTCTGTAAAGCACAAAAGGATTCCATGTTATTCCTACAACTTCTTGGGATTTTTGGGTTGGGAACGGGGTACCATGGATAAAAACCTAAAGTGAGGGGAATAGCTGTGTGATTGTATTACTGTGATACAGTTTCAAGCTCGCACAAAAGAGAGAGATAAAAGCTTCCCGTTAGAGATGCTGAAGGATTTTGCTTGTAACAGAGAGGTGGCCAGCAGGTCGGGGGAAGTGATCCTCCCACTCTACTCTGCCCTGGTGAGGCCTCACCTGGAGTACTGTGTCCAGTTCTGGGCTCCCTGGTGCAAAAAAAGGCAGGAATCTCCTTGAAAGAGTTCAGCGGAGGGCCACAAAGATGATAAAGGGTCTGGAACACCTCCCTTATGAGGAGAGGCTGAGAGATGTGGGTCTGTTCAACCTTGCAAAAAGATGACTCAGAGGGGATCTGATCCACATCTATAAAGGAGTGGGAGGCAAAGGGATGAGGCTGGACTCTTCTCAGTGGTATGTGGTGATTGGACAAGGGGAAATGGCCACAAACTGATGCATAGGAAGTTCTGCACAAGCGTGCGTGGGAACTTCTTCACAGTGAGAGTGACGAAGCACTGGCACAGGCGGCACAGGGGGGTTGTGGAGTCTCCTTCTCTGGAGACATTCAAGACCTGCCTGGACACCTATTTGTGCAGCCTGGGCTAGGGAGCTGCTTTGGCAGGGGGTTGGACTCAATGATTTCTGGAAGTCCCTTCCAACCCCTGTGATACTGGGATTCTGTAATTCTTTAATCACTGTTAGCGGAACAAGTTTCATTAGGTAATAGTGTTCTCTCTGTTTGTAGTACTGTTTCTTGGCCTCAGAGGGAAATATTTTTCCACTTGTTATTCCAGCTTTTATTTAATCAGCTGTAATTATTGTTATCTGCAATTATCTGTAGTAAAAAATGGCATGTTTCATGCAGAGCCAACTGAACCTACTGCCTGCAACAATTAGAACTTCTGACAACGGGAAGTGCATTTAAAGTATTGAAACTTTAGACAATGAATCCCATTAAGTATAAAAGTTATTCCAAACACGATAGTTTATATCTAAAACGACAGCTGAAGCTGGTTGCTCTCTGGAACAGATACTGGGGGGTTTGTTTGTTTGTTTCCATGTTACTTAATAATGGGCATGGAATAATTAGTCTCGGGAGTAAAAGTTCTTGTTCTGAAGGGATTCCAGTTGAAGTAGCTACACTTCATGGAGAGTCTCAGATGATAAATGAGATAAAGATTAGAACTGGATACATGCTTTATGGCTACTGTGTATAAACAGGAAACGTTGTTTCAGCTTTGCTATGGTGAAATCATTTTGCAACCTTCTTTTTATTCAAAAACTTTGTAACCAACTCTGATAATAATACATTTTAGGTAGCAAGGCAGAAGGGCTAAAGTATCCCCAGAGGGGACTAAAGTTTTCAGCAGTTTTTTCAGTTAGTTGCCATTGTTTGTATATTTATTTTTTCTTTACAGTGGTGGGAAGGACAGCTGTTATAATATGATGCAGTGTGTTGCTGCTGGACATCAGGTTGTTGCTCTAGCCAATTTAAGACCTGCTGAAAGCACAGGTATGTAGAACTGCTACGTAGGAGTTTTTTGCTTGTTTTAATTAGAAACAGTATGCTCACAGCTTTGCCTGGCTTAAGTTCTTTTATGTATTTGTATACAGATTTACATATTGAAGGGCAATCTAGAAATCTCAGGTAGAAGGAAGAAAATGATACAGACTCCTATCAAATTTATTTTTCCTTGAAGAGAGGGGGGAATAAAAAACTAACAAAAACCCAAGTTGAAGGTTGGTAAAATAAAGGTTTAAACAACTTGGAAAAAAAAACAAAACACACAAATATTTCTGGTGGTATGGGAAGAGGTTGCATGAGTTCAGTAGCACAAAGAGTAAAAGATGGAAGAGGGAAATGATCTAAGAAAATAAATACTGTATTTCTAGAAGTGCGTTAAACTAGCATAAACCATTTTGCCAAAGTAAGCAGTTTTGAAGCTGCTTGTTTTAAACTTCATGTATCTTCCCTCATTATTCCAGCCCAGCGTTTGTGAACTGAGGTGTAGAGCTGATCTTAAACAGCAGTTTATCGTGATACACTTCTTCCTTCCTTCTAGCTTGGATGTGTTTTCTGATAAGTTCCTCACAGGATAGGCCTAGACTTATTTCTACAGAAGATAATGGGAGAATCTCAGGTAGTCTGTCATCAGTGAGCTGAACATGGGAGCATCTGCTACTTCTGTGTTGGTCTAGAGCATAAAATGATGTGTGTTGTTACCCAGCTGGCAGGAGATTATTTAAAATATATTAAAGTGTAAACATATGTTAACTGTTCAGTCTATCAACAATTAACCTGGTAACTACATGTTTGGAAACTATGCAGAGAAAGTGAAAGAAAATGGGAGCTGGCATCACAAATAAATAATGGACAGACCTAGCAAATGTTTGGGAGTACTGGAACAATTTATTTTCTTCATAGCTATGACATAATCATCTATAATCTTATTGAAATGAGTTGTCTTTAAACTAATTTATCAGAAATGTAGACTATTGTCATTAAAATCATAAAATGCTGTCTTTAAGTGTGTAGTTGGATATTTTGTGGAAAGTTAATTGAGGTGCTTCAGGCAGTGGCAGATTCTGTGCCATTCATTTTATTTTATCTTGCACCACTGCTGCCTGAAGAGTCTCAATTAATAAAAAAACAATGTATTCTGAACAGAATACCATTTTAAAGGCCTTGTCATGTTTTATTTATGTTGGAAAATACTGAGTTTTCTTTTAAATCAACAGTTGTAGTTTAGGTTGGTTAGTTATGACTGTGTTTGGATTTTCCTATTCTGAGCAAATACATGTCTCTTAACTGTTGTATGGCATCAAATGTGACGTGATCTAATTGTTACATCACAAATTAGTTATCTTCATCAATATTACAGACCCTTCTCAAGATGTGCTAGATGTACAGCAGAGCTGCTCTAAGTGTTTGTGTGTAAATCCAGTATGACAGATTAGCATTAAAATAGTGAACTGAACTAGTGTTTAACAAATAAGATGGAAATTTCAGCAATATTTTTAACTTGAGTAATTGTCTGAAAGATTTTATATAGAAACGATTCAAGATTTATTTGTAATATATGATGCTGCATTTTAACTGTTTTATTTCTTCATTTGTTAGCTACAAACTGCTTGTAAGAAGTTTCAGTTACCTTTTTGTCCTGATTAATGAAATAGCAGCAAAGATTTGATCTCATTCTAAGCTTGATTATGGAAACGAGTGAAGGTAGAAAAAACTTGGTACTGTAAGAAATCTTATCTTTTTGTATGTTAAGCAATGTCAAAGCATTGTAGCAATCTACTTTTATTCCACTTTAGCTCAAATAATCTGCTCTTGTCTCTCAATGACCAAGAAAGTAACGTAAATGCTGAAAGTTTTAAGACTGTGACAAACCACTGCTTATTTACAGTGTTGCAATGCATTCCAGAATTCTTGCACTGAACATGCTGAAATGCACCTGGCTGTGTGCCTCTAAAATACACTCGTATTTGAATTACCAAATGAATAAATGAAGAATTGGACTAGTCCCAGATATTTGGAAGAATACTACAGAAGAAGCAGACTCCACAATTTCCAAATAGGCAGTATATTCTTGACATGTCTGTTGGGTGGAGAAAACCATCTTTTTTTTTTTCTTTCCCTGTTTATTGAGGTAATGTCACTAAACATCTGTTTGTGTAACAAACAATATTAACATTTAGTTTTTTTCAGTGCTTTGAAGTATTATGATTTTCTGTAACTGTTGAAAATACGTAGCTAATGAGATTATTTCTTAACTGTGACAGGGCAGACTGATGAATTGGACAGCTATATGTTTCAGACAGTAGGACACCATGCCATTGATCTATATGCTGATGCAATGGATTTGCCACTGTACCGTTGTGTCATAAAAGGTACCAGCATAAATACTGGGCGAGTTTATACGATATGCCAGGAAGATGAGGTTGAAGACCTTTACCACCTCTTGAAGCTTGTTAAGGTATGCTGAATGAAAAGAATGAAATATTTGAGGACAAATTATATTACTTTGATATGCTTTGATTGTTTAGATAGCTTGATTTGTTTATGAATTTAGGTAAATGATCCACTGAGGAAAGCTTCAAGAAAAGTTTTCGGCACTCGCGCATTTAAAAGTTTAGTGTCCATTCTTTTGTTCTTCCTTACACTGTAAATATATAGTGTAACTTTATTCATTTTATTCCTTTTTCTTCCAATGTAAGTAAGTCAGACTTACATCCACATTTCACACTAAACCCAAATGTTTATACGTTTCATGTTTGAAGTATGTTATTTGATTACTACAATGAGATATTTGGGGGATTTAGTGCATTTCTCAGTGTATGGAGAGAAACCATCCAGACATTTCCATTTGGTCATGCTTATGCTAAATAAACTGGCATCCGTTTGTTTGTTGCAGGTAGTCCACAAAGTGGTAAAGAATGTTTTACAGTTATGGTTCTACTGGTTTTGCTTCTGGTAGCCATGCAACTATGTGCTATTACGTGATAGTCATGACTAAAACTGTACAATATATAGAAAAACGTGTTTTTTTTTTGTTTCCAAAAAGTAAATATAAATTATATCCAAAAAATCATAAATAAAAATAAATACACATTTAATTTTATGGATAAAGCTGGTAGACTACTTTCTGAAACTACAACTGAAGATATTTCTTGTCTTCAGTTCATGTACTGAGCATTTTGCAGCACCTTCCTCCTCCATTTTTTTCCACTGAATTGAGATCTATACCTGAAAGTTTTAAGTTTATTTATTGGTTCAGTATATAAAAAAGTTAACTTGTAGATTGTAGACTAAGAGTGTGGCTTGAGTGCAGAATGCTTCCTGAAACATGCTGAAATTGGATGTTACATTTTTCTAGATGACTTTCCCTGTCAAAGACAAGATTGTGTACCTGTACTGAGTACAAGACTTCTCCAGAGGAGAACAGTGCGTGTTGTCTGTATTGCACTCTTGAGTGCTTCATGGAGGTTTTAAATTGAATGTAGTACAGGAATTGAAAGAAATATAGCCCAGCACTTTATATAATTTTTGAACCATGATAGTATTGGGAATTATATGGACTGGTATATACTGTCTCTTAAAGCTGCATGAAAGCAGCTTTCTGCTGCTAAGATAATAAATTACTGATCAATTTAATTAAAAATGGTCAGATTAATGGCAATTAAGATCATACTTCCTTTTAGATCTTTGCTGTCTTGGGAGAAATGGATGCTTGACATAAATTAATGCTAATGTTAAATCGTGACAACTTCTGCTTTGGAAGTTAATGCATGGTAATTATAACTACAGCTGAAAGGGATGTTATCAAGTTGTCTGGAACCAAATATCTCTTTCTTTCCTGTACAGAAATATTAATTTCACTGCACGATATTTTAAAGGCACAAAAACAATATATTGCTTTTATGTTTGTCTAGACATGTTCCTATAGACTAATCTATCTATGAAACTCCAGTGTAAAAGTTCCAGTAGAAGTCTTCCCTGATCTGATGAATAACTGCATAATTATCAGGGGCATCATAATCTGCAGGAGATGTAACTAGTTGTATTTTTTATTTTAAGGAAAAAGATATTAAACTTTCTTCTGTACTGAAAGTAACTTTGAAAGATCTCTATTTTTAATTTTTCGCATTTATGTATAACTGCAGTTTTGTACCTTTACTATGTAGATTTTAATCACTGGTGATTTTTCTTCAGGGTTTTTTTCCCAGGTGTGTTAGTATATCTCAGTTTGCTATCTGTCGAAGGCAAGAGGGGAATTCTGAAGTAGGCTCGTAAAAATAAATAAAAAAAATAATAATAATATAGTAATAATAAAAAAAACCATCCTTAAATAGGTGTGATTTCAAAACACTGGTGAAAGTAACATAGCTCTGTTTTTCTGTCAAACAGTTTGTGGATAACTGTACAGGAAATGTGTATTGAGTTGAAGATTGTATAATGTGCTTTGCTTTCACATGGTAATGAATACTTATATTGAAAGTACTTGTTTAGTAAAGAAATAAAAATAATTTAAACCATATTTGAAAAAATAACATAATGAAATTAAATGCATTTGATGTTTTCATGCTGTTTTTATCTACATGACTTTTAAGAAATTAGTTATTCCTTTGCAGTGCTGGGTACTCAGAGTAACAGTCCAGGGCTCAGAAAGTGATATTGACAGTTGGTTACTATAAACCAGTTAATTTTATTGTCACAAACTCAGATGATTGATTTCATACGTATGAAGTAAATTTCTATTTCTCTTTCACTTGCCTAATGTCCTATTTTAGATTGTCTTTATTCATGTGATATTTTGAAACACATTAGAGTATTTATGTGATGTCTAAATGTATCTAACTAGGCAGTCCTCACCTGATAGCAGTATTTTTACTTTGTTAGAGTTGTAAATTTTGAATTCTAATGAATAATTTAATTTATTATTCATTATCCTATATGAGGATTACTTATTCCCATTTCACCCACGTTTGTCACTTCGCATATTAGGGCTTCCTCCAGCAAAGTGTATAAGCACTAGAGTTCTTAGTTGTCTGAATTTATCCTTCAGGGTTTTACCATATTTCTACTTCCTGAAGTGTGTAGAAAATGACTGGAAAGAATGAAGCAGGGAGGTTTTTTTTTTGGTTTGTTTGTTTGTTTTTCAGAAACCTTCATGTGACATTGCTCAGTAGAGGCTGTTTAACTACTTTGTCCCTTTTCAGTGCATTGATGTTTTATGTGGTGAAGTGGTTTGAGATGTCCTGAGTGCTGGATTGTTTTCTATTGAATTGTGTTCTGTATCCAATGGGTCGATAACTTAGATCTGTGTCTAGGGCAGCGGTTTTTGCAGCATCCAGACTATAAAAACCAAAGCAAGATAACTCGATTCACTTCTAGCTTTCAGTAAACTGTTTTGTCCTCTTCCAAGTTTCTTGCTTTATCTACTTCATTCTGTGAATGCTTTGCCGTTATTTGGTAATTTTCCACTGCTGGGGTAATTTGTAGAAATCTAGAACTTCCTTGCTAAACAGTTGTCTTCTTCAAGCTATTTTTCATCTTCTTCTATAAACTTTGTAAATAATTACAATTTTTTTTTAAATTAGTATTTTGAGAAATTGTTTCTGTTTATAGCTTCTTTGTAACATATTTGGGTCATATGTTTGTGTATGCCTATTATAAAGTGTGCACATTGATTTTCAGATTATTTTCAGTTTTAAAATGTTATTTCTGACAGTTGTTTTTGTTTGGCACTCTGTGGTTTCAGAACCTGAGAGATTACAAACAAACCACAACGTTGTATTTGAAAGAAATTAATACTTTGGATTTTGGAATGGAGGAATTATTAATTACGGTATCATCCATTGGTCATCGCCTGAAAAATAAGAATTGATGCTGAGTATGTTGGATGTATGAAACATTTTAATCAAAATTACCTTTACTTAGATTCATAGATTCATTAGGTTGGAAAGGACCTACAAGATCATCTAGTCCAACCATCCTCCTATCACCATCCCTACCCACTAAACTACTAAATCAAATCCCTTAGCACCTCATCTAAACGCTTCTTGAACAGCGCTAGGGATGGTGCCTCAACCACCTCCCTAGGCAGGCCATTCCAGTGCCTGACCACTCTTTCAGAGAAAAAGTTTCTCCTCAAATCTAATCTAAATCTTTCCCGGCGCAACTTGTGGCCATTCCCTCTCGCCCTATCATTAGTTATCTGGGAGAAGAGGCGAACCCCCTCCTTACCACAACCCCCCTTCAGGAAGTGGTAGAGTGCAATAAGGTCTCCTCGGAGCCTCCTTTTCTCCAGACTAAACAATCCCAGCTCCTTCAGCCACTCCTCATAAGACTTGTGCTCCAGACCTCTCTCCAGTTTTGTTGCCCTTCTCTGAACAACTTGTGGTGCTATTTCATTTTATCAGCATTGTGAAAGAGGAAGGAAGGAAAGAAAATTCATTTTCTAAAATAATGCTGCATCCTTGAGAAGTAATCTTCTAACTCAGTCAGTCACTTAGGATAAGTAATGTGCTTTTTAATTGCAGCAACAAAGAGCTTTTTAATACAGTGTGACTTATTTTTTTAAGGGCAGGATCATAATAGACATGCTCTTACATATACTTACATATACCTTCTTGTTTATTTGATTGGTAAAATTACAGTAACTGATTTTTTGATGTTCCTTCAGATTTTCTGATACAAAGTATGTTGTTCATGCAGGCTTAGGTGAAAGAGAGGTAACTTAGGTCCTCTCATTACTCATTCAAACTCCCTAGGACTTGAAGATCTTCATCAAACAGCTAGGGTGGGCTTGAGATGAATGAATGTAATACAACATTATTCTGTGTTCTTTCTTTAGGTATTAATTCCCTCATAAATATATCTTGCAGTTCCTCATTATTGCAAATATTCTTCCATACTAAGGAAACAGTTTTCTTTTCAGTGATCATCAGAACTTAGCTGCTGTAACCAATGGGTGAAATGAGTTCTCAGATTCAGTTCTGATGACCAACACTGCGGCTGTTGCTCACTCAAAATTTTGGGTGGGTACTTCTATGGGGTAAAGAAAAATGCATGAATTAATCTATCAAAGTGTTCTCCAACAGGTATTATCTCACTGGTAAAAATACATTATAAAAAAGACAGTAACGTATTTAGAAATAATCATTTGGAATTTAGGTATCCATTTTAATAATTTCCATGTGTCTTCGATGGTAGTATTTCCACGATAAAGACTAATCATGTACTCTCAACATATATGAGTAAGGTTTATAGGCTTTCTTAGGAGTCTTAATAATCTAAATGTTAGTGGTTAAGGAATGCTGATTGACATCAAGAATCTTTATCATGGGGACTTAAGCTTACTGTTCTTCAAATTAATTTTTCAGTTTATAAAAGTTAGGACAAAGTAGGTAGCTTCTTCCTTTTACTGATGGGATGCAGAGTTTGTAAGAAGGGAACTTTCTGGAACTGTTCTGTTCTAGTTCCTTGGTTTATGTGGTTGTGGGGTTTTTTGGTTGTTTTTTTTTTCAGTTGAAGATCTGATGATTTTTGTGTTGCAGTTTGAATTATTTGTGTATGTATTGGCTGAATTCTTCAAGTTATATTTCTCAAATTTTGAGAGAGATTAAATTATAGAAGTAGTATTTGTAAAATTTCTAAAGTAATCACCGTATTTCAAAATTATTGCAAGTTGAGAGTACTGTGCATTTTATATTCAACTTCACATATAATTCAGTTATTGAAAAACGATCCAAATAGAACAAACGAAATCATAATACCAGTATTGAAAAAACATCCTAAAATACAATAGATGAAACAGTGAAATGTGTGTTGTTTTTTTTGTTTTGTACCCTCTACTTGTCATGTTGATTTCGTAAATATTTGGATGCCTTATCTTTTCATACATGTCTTTTTGCCCACTGATATTACTGTGGTATATGGACTTTTAGGGATTTTATAAAATGGTTTCAAACCCTAAGAAGAAATACCCAACCATGCTTCCTTATAAAGTAAGATTATTTTTTAATGCAAAATATTTGATGGAATTTTTTCATGTAGCATGCATTAAATTCCTCTAGAATGACTGTTCCTCCACTGTCCCTTCAAAGTGAATTTGTCTGTGAGAATGTAAATTTTCCCTTTGCACTCTTCATGTTCAATTGATTTATTTATTATTATTTTAATTGTTTTGTTTTAATTTGGGAATGGCTTTTTCCATCAAGGGGATGACTGTTGCCAGCATTACTGAATAAGAGGATGAGTTAAGGGAAGAGAGTAAGAAGTAATCATGTTGTTGGCAATGCTTTTTGGTGCTGTAAAAATAATTATACATCTTGTTCCATTCACAGGACCGGTTTTTTTTTTTGCTGTTGTTTTGGTTTCTTTTTTAGTTTGAATTTTAAAATGAGGTGGGAAGAAGGAAATTTTGTAGTCAACAGGATGCCTGTCATTCTCTGTCTCATCTAAACTATTCAGGAGGGGTCAATTTTCCTTCCAGAATGGGATCTTGAGCACTGTTTGAGGTAATTTCTTACCGTGAGAAATGTTGAGCTTTATGTAAACAAGAAAAAGTCACTTTATTTCTCCCAGTTAGGTGTGTGGAGTTTTTTTTCACTCACTCTCAGTCTTGTTGTGTTAGTATTGAGTAAGCAGAGACAGTCAGACTGCTGGTGAAAGATGGTAAACAAGCCTGAGGGCTCGTTCTGGTCAGCTTTAAACCCCTGATTGCCAGGTTTTCCTAATTTCCCATTTCCGGGGCATCTCTTGTATGACCTTGCCTGCTGAATATGATGCTCTGGGTTGCAGGTTTCTCACATGCATTTGGAAATAGGCAGCCAGGCATTGTTTACAGGACACCAAATGAACCGTGCACTCACAGCAAGTTTGATAAACACACATTTCCTCCTTTTATCAGTAAGATTGCAGAATGTGAAGTATGAGTTTCCAGTTTTATTCATTCCCTTCAAACCTTTTCCTGTTTAAAAACAGAATCTCGCTAATTGGATGATGATACATCCTTGAATTTTGTTTTGCTTTTTTTATTATTGTTGTTTTGAATTCTACTTACTGGTCACTGACACTTTAATTCAGTGCCTACCTTGACCAGGTTTGGCAGACGTTCAGATAAAAGCTTTCCATTTGTTCAGCACAGAAAAGGTTCATCCCTATCAATGTAAAGTGAATGCTAATTAACAGTAATGACTTCTAATCACTTAGCTTTTATGCTTCTCTAGGAGCACTGCTATTATCCAATGCATTTAAGTGAAATGCTTGTATATGAATCAACAATGCGGTATTTCTTCTAGCAGCTATTGCTCATAATCAAGCTTTGAATAAATTACGATAGTAAAATTGGTTTTAATGTTCTGTATTGCATAAGGAGAAAGGAACCTCACATATCTTGTTAAATATCTTGAATATTTAGAGAGTTATCTATTAACATTTTGGCATTCGGTATTGTAGTTAAATGAAAAAATACATTAGAATGTTTAAGTCAATTTTGTAAATGTTATCAAAACTTTTTTCATGGATTGAGTTTTAAGTGATGTGCATAGACTCAACAGCCTCAGTTACAGCTTCATTTAGATTCAGTTGCATGTCTGTAGGAATGAGCAACAACATTTCTGAGTTAAAATGCAGTTAAATTCTACATAGAACTCGCATGTATCTTAAGAGTTTCAGCAGTCAAATGTTGTAGCTTGTTTACTGGGTTAATATTAACTTCTTTCATTAATACCCTGTGTCTAACAAAAGCTACTTTTGATGACCTGCATGAAACACTTGAATATAATAGAATGAAATAAAGCTTCTAAAATAAAATTGGAATGTTGATCAGAAACAATGCTATTATAAACCAGGAGCTGGACTGGTAGTGTGTTCAGCAATCCTAAAATGATATCAATTTAGAAGCATAATTAGCATAAAGACAGCATATACACCAATTTGAAATTTAGTGAAATTTTCCAATTGATATTTCATCCATAAAAGCTGTAAACTGTATGGTTGTAATCAGAACATGGAAAAATCTGGATTAAAGCTGCTTCTGAGATGTACTACAGTTTGTTGGGGTTTTTTTGTTTGTTTTGTTTTTTAATAATTTATCCTTTCTTAGTAATTACTGAAATCACTTAAAAGGAATTTGAAGTCTTTGTATCTGTGAAGAAAGTGGAATCTTGGTTGGCAAATACACTTCTGTTGTTTATTTTTGTGATTTTATATGTATATTTTTAAAAAAGTCAGTTTTCATTTTCTGTGGCAGATTCTTTTTCTGTAGTACCTCTGTCTTTTCATGCAAGATGCAGTTCCTTCACAGTTACTATCACAGTTTTTATGCATAGGATTGTGAGTGAGTATCCACAGGCATTTTGTGTGGTTTCGGTTTTGTTTGTTTTATTCATTCACACACATAGTGTAGACAATTTTCTGTTAGATGTTTTGTCTGTTTCCTTAAGTGTCTTCTCTGTTAACAGTTATTCTTTGGTTTATTACACAGTCATTGACTAATTTAATTTGAAAATACTTTTCTTTTAGCCTTTTTTATTTAAATGGTAATTCAAGTCATTGTTCTTAAAAGTCCTATGTCTTTTTCCATTGTACTATAAAATGCAATGCTTGTGCTTTTTTGCCGGCAAATTTTTGAAAAATGAGCAGCTCCTTCCTCCTCTACAGTTTCATTTAAGTGAATGGTACTATCCATATCTTATTTCAGTACTATAGTTATTGGCAACTTCGCCCTGCTTCCTAAGGATAAAAAAAAGAATAAAAGAAAAATAAAAAATTCTGTACTACAGCAACTAACTGCTTCATGTTGTTTATATTTCTTATTAGGCAGCAGCAATATATTCCTTAAAATTTATTAGTTTTTAATGAAATATAATTGGAGTTAATTCTGATAAAATGCAATCAAGGAAAGGAGAGCTTTCATATAATTGAACAGTAAAACATTTATCAAATTTGTCTTCATAAATATTTCTATATCTGCTGCTCATTCTTTTTGCAAAATTCATTTTGCTTTCTAATGCAGTTACTAATTTATTTAAGCTTATTTAATAGCCCCTCTGTTTGATATAAATGTCATACACACAGCAATTGCATGCTTCCATTGCTTTCAGCTGGACACTTTCTGATCAGTGTGTTTAGAGGTGATTCTTCTGGAAGGGCTAGGATTTCATTTTGCTTGTATTGCACCAACATGACTATTTTCAAAATAGAAATGATTGATTTGTATCTGTCATTACAAAAGAAATGAAGCAGAATTGGCCTTCTACAGATAGCTATGCAGTATAGAGATCCATTTTGTGTTGTCTTTGTGTTGATAAATTCTGCCTGTAGAACTGCACAACAGTCATTACTCCTTTTCATGTGGATTATGATTAGGATTCCTGGACCGGGTTGCTGTTTGCAAAGGATAAGGAGGTGCTGTGATTAGTTAACTACTCCATGGAAAGTGCTACACAGGAAAATGTAAAACGTGTGTGCTGCAGTATTCCTAGTAGTCTGATGCTGCATTATAGAAACTTTTCTATAGCCCGTTTTCCTTCAGAAACACAGCTTCAGTCTTTTTGCCTTATTACCCGTTAGGTGTAGTGCATTTGCATGCTCCAATACTGGATTCTTTTTCTTTCTTTCTCTATTTCCTGGCAGTTTGCTCTTGGGCCTTTTCTTTGCTGTAACTCCTGAAAACTGGAGCAACAGTGCCCTCTATAGTTCCTCCTTGTGCGCTTACTCTCTACAGCTCGTTGTGGGCATTGAGGTAAAGAATGGGTTGTTTAGGTTTATTTTTAACTAAAAAAAGGCGCCCCTTTTTCTAAAGGAAACGTTTTGATTTTCACTGACTGTTTTACATACAATAAAGAGAGTAAAGAAGACTATACTGAATCCTCTTGCAGGTTAAGAAGCTCTCATCATTATCCAGTAAAAAACTGAAATTTTGTCAGCCATTCAGGGCATTAATTAAAGCTGGATAGAATTTTGAATTGTGAAGGCTTTGCTGAAATGTGTTTGTTTTTATGCGGAGCATTGTAACAAAATAATTTGAAACTTACTTTCTTTGTACTTACTGTTTCCTTTAAACTAGATCTTGCATGGTCTAGGATGTGCTTACCAACAGAACACCTAAGCTTTATTAATGATGTTTTTTTAATTCACGCACTGACTGAAGTAATTGTTGTTCATTAGTATTGATTTGTTTCCAAAACTGATTTACAATTCAGATTTCTTTTACCTCATTATAGCTTACTATGCAAATACCTTTTATTCTCTGTTTTCTGCAGAACTTGTTGGACAGGGTTAGTATTGAACACACATCACACATGTTCCCAGCATTCTCATACGTGTACATTCTCACTTGCATTCTTCCATTTAAATATTGTAAACTACTATAAAAACATGACCTTTTTGAAAATAAATGTTTTAACTACAATTAGTTTATTCTATAACTACATCGTAAAAGTCATTCTGTGAAAATTTAAATGGATTTATTTTATGATGGGGAGTGTTAATGTATCTGTAGAACACACTCCTAATGCACTTCTATGAATTGAAAATCATAAGTCATTGTAGTAAATTATAGTTAATGATGTAACTATTGATGGCTGCTCAAAACATTCCTGTATCTCTAATGATTTGTGTAAAACACATGGATACCCACATCCCTTAGTTCATTTGGAACAGTAGATAGATAAAAGCAACAACTTGATAAATCTTAGGACCTTTTTTTTTTTCACTCTAACAAATGATAAGAATTCTTTTGGAGTACATAATACATCACACACCACTCTCTACAGTATTTGAGATTTAGTAAAAATGAAGACTGAATTAAAATGGCCATCCCTGATAAGGGGCGAGATGCTTTGAAAATGTAGGGTGTCCAAGCTTTGATTTTAATTTTTACTTTTTTGTCTGTGAGGTTTATGGGTAATGTCTACTCTCAACATCGTTGATATATATATTCTTTTGCCAGTATGTGTGATTTCATATACTGGAATGCTGCTGTTATTGCATGATGTGCACTGGCTAATCCAGAAGGTTCCTCTAATCTATTACCTATTAACATAAATATGTTATAGAATTTTGGGTGGATTGATTTCATTGTTGTTTGTTTGTTTCGGTAAACCAAGTATTATTCTGGCAGAAATATGACGTTAAATTGGGCAAAATGACTTTACTTCATTCTAAGTATAAGTAGAATCGTGAATCAAGCTTAGTTCTTGCACTGATTGCACAATTATTGCTAATCGTACGTATTGATCTCTTTGTTTGTTTCATTTTTGCTAATGAGCTTCTTCATGCACTGTTACTTTTGTAATACCTGCAGAAACTTGTTGATCTCTTTAAATTTTCTTTATTTTTTCCTTTTCAGTTTCTTTTTCTTTTTTCTTTTTTTGTAAAACAGTGTGAGGTTTTTTTTTTGTTTTTTTTGTTTTTTTCCTGAACCTCTATAGTGATATAGAAAATTTGATTCTTGAATACAGGGCAGAAATTGAGTATTAGAGAAAGTTATATAAATTTCATTTTTAAGCATTTAATGCCTACTTTAGATATAATTTACAATTTTTAATAGAACTTGATATCATCTGTACTGTAAAGAAAATAAATATAAGTAATTTTTTAACGTGTTTTCTGGTTGGCAGTGAGAGAAGGATTTAATTTTAAACTGTGACCTCTGAGACAGATATGTTCTTGTCAAATGGAATATAAAAATAATAAATTATATTTTCTTTCAATGAAACTAGCAAATTAAATTTCAACTTATATTTCAACTGGGGAAAGAAGTGATCAAAGCAACCGTTACAAATATTGTTAGAAAATGTCCTATTTATTCTGTATACTTTTAGTTAAAAATGTCAGTGATAATTTGTTTTCCCACCTTACAATGATTATGTCCCCTCAAACTTCATTCCATCTAGTTTCATTGTGTGAAATACTGAGTGAAGAACAGTATGAGCTCGTTACCTCTTTTGTTGAACATACTTGTTTTCAAATAATTTGCATAAGCATGATGACTAAACTATTTTTCAGGCATGTCCTTTCATAAAATGTGTGCTGATACAGAGTAGATAAGGTTATGACTGAATAATATCTTGATTTCAATTTTCAATATTTCCTGGTGTTCCCCAAGGGTCAGTACTGGGGCCTGTCCTCTTCAATGTCTTTCTGCCAGCAGAAGCAGCAGTATTCAGCACTGATGAGATCTTACCTCAAGTACTGTGTTCAGTTTTGGGCTGCTCACTGCAAGAAATACACCTGGAGTATGCCCATAGAAGGGCAAGTAAGCTGGTGAGGGGTCTGGAGCGCAGGTTCTATGAGGAATGGAGGGAGCTGGGATTGTTCAGGCTGGAGAAGGGGAGGCTGAGGGGAGACCTTATCGCTCTTTGTAACTGCCTGAAAGGAGGTTGTAGTGAGCTATGAGTCGTCCTCTTCTCTCCTGTAACTGGTGATAGGAGTGGAAGGAATGGCTTCAAGTTGTGCTAGGGGAGATTCGGACTGGGTGTTAGGAAATACTACTTTTCCAAAAGAGTGGTCAGGCACTGGAATGGTCTGTCCAGGGAGGTGGTAGAGTCCCCAGCCATGGAGGTGTTCAAGGAACGTTTCAATGTTGTGTTGAAGGATGTGGTTTAGAGAGAGCTATTGGTGATAGGTGGGCAATTGCACTGGATGATCTTGTATGTCTTTACCAACCTCGGTGATTCTATGGTTTGGCTCTGAAATACCAAAAGATATTGAGAGAGTCTTTTCTTTATAGAAAATAATGGGTATCTACATAGGACATCATTTTTATTGGTTAACAGATTGCCCATGTTATAACAATAACATTAAGATGAAAAATAAATATTGCAATCTAAAATTTAACATAAAAAAAAAGAAAAAGAAATACTACCTTTCTCACTGGAAACATTTATGAGAATCTTTACAAACTCAATGGACTTTTAATGGTTACTTTTTAATTGAAGTTGAAATTGTACTGTTTTTATTTCTTTTCCTTTTGCTGTGCTGCTTACTCAGTGACTTGATAAGTAGTTTGAAAGTTACCTGTAGTACTGCAAACTGTGTTGGCCTTTTTTGTCATGTACCTTAGGTAGATAAAGCAGTGATACGACTGTACTTTAGGACAGCATAGTTTCTACAGAATTATGTCAACAATATATGCACATTAAGCTACCTGACATGACTTTGTCTTCTTGGGTTTCTTCAGCTTCTGTGTTCCCTGGACAACATTCTAGCAAACAAATAAACGATTGTTGTGTATAGAAGCATAGTATTTTATAAAATCTGTGTTTAACCTGTGTGCTTTTTTTTTTTAGAACTGGGAGCTAGGCAACTACTGGTTTATGAAATTATTTAGCTTAATTTATTAGTCTTACATGTTCATGTAATCATCTTTCATTCTGCTATAGTTTGTAAATAGAGCCAAGTATTTTTTATTTATTTATTTTCAAGTGCTTTAACTTCCTTACTTTCTTTAGACTTCTACAGATTCATTTTGTGTGTGTGAATGCACGCGCATTACAGTAACTCTTTTTTGCCACCTTTTACCCACCTTTGCTACTCGTTATCCTTTGGAGACAAGTCCTATGTTCTCAAGGAAAGTCTGTCAGTCATTATTTATTACCCACTTGTCATTGTGACTTATTCATTGCTTACATCACTATTCTCAAAAGTATTGCTGTACAGAAATGGAGAGCAGTGCTCAGAAGAAAGATCAATAAATGCTTTCAAAGGAAGATTTACCCTGAGACTTGGATCTTCTTTTTAATACTAAATCTGTGCTATTAGTTATGAGGCAGCTTTAATATTTTGACATCAAGTTCACTGGTACTGAAAATAAAAAGTTAACTAACTTTTATGGAGTAGCATGACTTCAGCAATTAAGTTTATAAAATCTAGTTTTCCAGTTTTCATTACTTAGTGGCTTTTCCCGAATAGCTTATCTTCTGAGCTGAATATAATTTCGTCCCCTAATAAAAAGCGGAAAAAAAATCATTCAAATAATAAATATAAATATATAAAATATAAATATTTAAAAATATATATTTGAAAATTGCAAATGCATAGTTCTTTCTCTTCTTTGTATTATCTTGTAATTAAGTCAAATAGGAAAACCGGATTTTAAACGTATGATAAAGGCTGTATCGCAAAGCCAGCTAGAAGGAGAGGAAACAAATGATTGCATGTGTTAAAAACAATTTTAAAAATAAAAAGACCTAAAATGTGTGTACGTGCGTCCCTTTGGACCAGGCAAGTAGTGGGTTTGGAACCTACACTCTCTTTTTCAGTGGACACTTTTAACATGAAATAAGGAGGTATCAAGCTTAGTTGGCAATCTGCTGCTATTTCATATTTAGGAAACAAATATAATGGTCTAAATTTGTGTATTGAGGTGATAGATAAAGTGAGAAATTTTATTTGGTTGATTTGTTTGTAGTTTTACCTTACAGTTGTTGCTAGGTGCTTTTACTGTTGCGTTACTATCAGCTGCTTCCAGTATGGTTGTGTGTCATTCCAGCCATGTACAATTCAATTTCGGTATAATTATTTTACCAAGCTGTAAGAATTGTCTGCTAGAGTGTTCCTGAAAAACTGAAGACTTTGCCATGTTATAGTGTATTATAGAATAGAAACTACTCTTTGCTTCTGTTTTGCTTTACTAGAAATGCAAAGTAATGTACTTGAGTATTTTCAAATGTTTATAGTCTTCTGTGATGTTAAAATATTCATTAGTCAATACTAGATACTGTATGCAACTAGAGTTACCTGCTGTTATTTCTCTTTTCTATATCAGTAGTTTACCTACTTCAGACTTGAGCATGAAGTCGAATTTGTGAAGGCATGAGTAGCTTTCCCTGCTATCACACTGAGTTACGTGTATTCATATTTTTTATATGTTATTATTTTACTATTGGCATGGAATTAATTTTGAAAAACATTAACCTTTCTGTATTTTGACCAAAGCAGAGTATTCTACCTGCTTTTAGGCTTGCTGTCAGAGGGTGCTTTGGCATGCTAGTTTGTAGCAGGTGTTGTTCAATGCCTGACCCCTGGTAAGTTTTCTTTCCGCAACTTCTGATATCTACCAGAATTTTTTCTCTTATCCACTTAGCAGCATGCAAGGATGTATTTGAGATGTACTGAGGTCAGCACAAGTACAGCATGTTAGTAAAATACATAGGTGAAGAAATAAGAGATTAACTATCCTTAAGTGGTTTATGCTGCTATTGCATATCTTTTTTTTTATAGGAGGTATATTTTCTCAAAGTTAATAATGAGTTTTAAAGTGATTCTCTTGATTCCTTTAGGGTGGTTGACATTAACATTTACAGTCTTCAATTGAACTGTACCTATACAGAATTCATCCATGTTGAATTTTCACCCCAGAAGTTATTTTTGTTTATGCTGGGTAAGGTTATCTCTTAATGCCTAGTTTCTCATTTCAGCAACCCATAGAACGTTTCTTTCTTTTTGGCCACTTGTTGATATGCTTCAGTAGGTGTGTTTGACAAGAGATTACATTCCTGTCGGTGCATGCATTTAAAACTTTTACATTCATCCTATTTTATTTACTGTAACTTATTTAACAACTATTGACTGAGACTACACGTGCAAGTCTTCTGTTACTTTATTGCTTCAGATGAATGTAGGTTTGCAGTTCTTGACCTCTTTCTACTAAGCTTGCAATCACAATACAACTTTATGATAATAAAGACAGTGGTTTAAAACTCTGAGAACATAACCTTCTCCATTTAAAAACCAACATCTCCCAGTAAAAGAGTAACAATTCCATTTGAAAGCCTGATATAAACACTTTGCCTCTGTTAAATGAGACAGTTATCCCTCTGATGAGGTTCCTGATTTTTTTCTTGGCAATGTTTTCTGGCCTCCAGCTTTTCCTTTTTAATCCATACTTCTCACTATTTTTACAAATTCCTACATTCCTCTCTCAATTGTTAAATGTTTCCCTGTATTTATCCTTCATATTAACCCTCGACAGCTGTATGCTTTTCATATTCTCTAAAACATTGCTACTCTACTAACCTACCTCTCATTCATGTTCATGTACCTTTTCTGTCACTCCCATGGTGACTCATCTCATCCTTAGGGATGGGAAAACCTTACTTTTACCAAATTGGAAGAAATAAAGTAAATTTCTTCTCAACTTCAATGAGTCATGAATTTAATTATAAATTTTAAGGGGATATAACTCTGCCACTCAGAGAGCAACCTGAGGCTAGAGCCATGCTGGTAATATGAGATGTCAGAATTACACAAGACTGAAAATAAATTTCAGATTTATGCAAGTTGATATAATAAATCAGGATTGTGCAGGTTTTACTGTAAAATTAAGAGTTTTTTGCAGTTTAGGCATTTTTAAAATAAAGTTTTTATACTGTGGAGGGAGGGTGAATTTTATGTGTTTTTTTCATCGCTGTATTACAAAAGCTCCTCTGAAAGCTTGACTTTGTGTAGTTCTCTGTCACTTTTGCTTTTTCTTTGCCGATCTTTTATGTTCTTTCAACATTTCTTCAGCACTTTTCTATCTTTTTTTTCTTTCTGATCACCTCCTAAAATATCCTTCTGTTCAGATTTTTTTATTTTTTTTTACATGGCTGATATTCCAACCTTCCTTTCTTTTTGCTACCCAAATTCTGTTGAACTCAGAAAGTAAACTAATCATATACTAATGTGTGGTTTTGTCTGGATTGAGGCATTATTGCTTGCATATATTGCTTTTTCTTGGATAATTGCTACTTACAGCTTTGTCTGGATTTAGGGTAAGCTAGACTTCACATGAATCTATGTTTTAGGACCTGTTTTGAACTTGTCTTCTTCCTATTATAAGTAATAATCAATCATATTTCACTTGAGAAGCATCATGCCTATGTAAAATAAGAAGGATGGGGTAGACTTGCATAGAATACTCATGCAGGTATAAATGATCTACAGTGTCGATTTTTAATGCAAAATCTGAATGATGTTTGAAGATTTTGGCCATTCATTTTTGTGGATGTGCCACACAGGACCTTACTTGCATTTGACTCAATGAGAAGCAGAATTTCTGTTTTGTAGGCAAGAGATTTCCAGAGGTTTATGATGAGAATCTGAAGGAAAATTAGATACTGAAAATTCCTGTGAGATGAACAAACCTCAAAAAACTGAAATGTATCTCTCTGCGTTCCTGAACTTGAACAGCTCACCTGAGAAAACTGTTTGGGGTGTTTTCTGCTATTTACTGGGAATCCCTACCTGAAGCTTGTTATTCTCACATTTAAATTCCAGAAATATATCTGGCTTGCAGTGGCTTGCATTTACTTTGGCACTGTTTATGTGTAGGTGAGAGAATGTCTTACCATCATGCTGGTTCAAAAGACACTTCTTGGAAAATTAAATGGGATCATTTTGAGTCAACAAAAAACTTCAACCTTGCCTTATACTGGAGTGAGCTACATGTTTAATTGGTGCCTGCAGACTGATCAGGGCCTATTTTATTCCAGTTGTCTAGATTGCAGCATGACTCTTTTCCGACCTGTGATATCTAAAATCTTTTCTAAGAAAAACCGTAAAGAAAGCAGGCTTTGTTCAGCAATTTTATTGAGTAAGCGTGTCTATAATCACAAGAATTTTAAAAATACATTGTATATTCAGTATTGTAAAATATATTTATTGGAAAAAAAAAATAACAGACTGCATGAAGGTATTGAAAACATAGGTCAAAGGAGGAAAGCAGGAATATGCTTGATTGACCACAATATTGAAAATATGAAAGCTTTTGGTTAGGAAATGGTGGATAAACTTTGACCATGTTTGACTGTAGGACCTTTCTGATTTGGCTGAGAGAATTAACGTAATTCAACCTTGCATTTCTAGATTAAAGCTTCAAAATATCAAGAATTGTGAATGAACTCCTGTTGTTACTTTTAATAACACTGAATCACATTTGATCAGATGAAGTTGCAGATGAAGGTAGAAAATATGAAAATGTAGCTGAGAATTAATATATCAAAGAATAATGATAAAATTACTAATATATTTGGATAAATTAACTACTGTGCCATTTGTACTGTGATTTATGATAGTGGTCTGCAGAGAAAGGAAAGAGGAAAGTGGTTCTATTGATTTTTATTCATACGTGACAACAGTAAGTATTAGGTCTAATAGTGAAGTCATCTGTAATAAAACAATAAATAATTTGCATACCACTGCTTTTACAAAGACTTTTCAAGTATTTACATACCAATAGTTATTACGCTTGATCAGTGTTTGTTGTTAATGAATACAGTGTTCCTTTAGAGAGACAAATCTTGTAGTCATTGCAGTTGATGACATCTTCCAAAATTTATGCCATAGTTTACATGCATTATGGAGTGAAGTGATTATTCTGCACTTTTTTTAAATTTTATTTTGCTTTAATACTGTTCATTTTCCTTAAGGAATACAATTCCCAAGTAATGTGAACAGTATTCCTGCTGTTTTATTGTATTGTAATATAACCATAAATGCAGTGTTAAAAGCTATAGCAATGGTGTCAGACTCCTTAAGGACTTGAGAAAACTGTCATAACTTCTAAAATAACTGATAATCTTTTGTGGGTCAAAAAGAGCAACATGCTGTATTGCTTAGCTTTCTGCTTTCTTTTTCTCAAGGTTTATCTGACATTTAATTTTATGTAAAGTACACAAAACACTGTCAGGGAAACATTATCACTTTGTAAAAGCTGTTTAGAATATGGTCTGGCACTAAATATGCAGAAAATTAAAAAGAATGTTCCCAACTTTTTGCATAGAGCTGTTGTATATATTATTTATAATTGTGGCAAAAAAAAACAACCACTTTGTGTGAATGCATCTTTATATTTGCAAAATATATGTAGAGCGACTCAAGCTTATATATATAAATTTAATTTTTTAAAGATAACAAACATATACAGAGAGAATTATGTTTAAAAAAACCCGTTTTGTGTGTACATGCACATACACACACACACATATATATATGTATGCCTGTGTGCATGTATATGCATTTCTTTGCAGTTCTGAGGGGTTTCTATCCTATTCATTTCACAATATTTCCTTTAAATGCTTATTTTGATTTTACTTTTGGTGACTAGGTCGAATGCTTTTCCATTACAGTACTAAAAGAATAATCCACTGTAACGCAGTATTTTTCCCTAAAGGGATGGTCTTTTGTAGTCACATGATACTATTTTTGTCAGAATTATATTAACATTCATGATGTAGTGATTTAATCTTGATTCATATGCTTTGTTCAGACTGTACAAAGACTACGGAGTGTTCTTAGTATCCTGCTGCTAAAAAAGACCACAAAGTCAAGGAGATCGGGCAACCTCCCAAGCACCACTGTTCTTTTTAAGATGAGATACTAGAAAAGTTCAGAGAGTAAAATTCAGAAGGGTTATAACTGCGTGGCATGCTTATACAATTTAGTCAAACAAACAGTGAAAAAACAAGTACTCTAAGTTAAGCAAATTTGAAATCAAATAATCCTTTGAATTTGAATTTATAAGCACCCTTGTATACAGATGTATCTTTACAAGTATTTTAAGGTGCTCTTCTTGATGCATATTCATGTTTCTTGTTATGTGATTCCTTGGCATTAGAAAACAGAAATTTTTAGCATACAGTCCTCAGAAGGAGTGTATACACTATATTGATATTAAGAAATAAACTGCATTGTGATATTGCAGACATAAAAATTACATCTGTTAAATATTCCTTAAATTCAATTAAGTGTTTTATATTCTTATATTCAGATTGATTTTAACTTTTGAGTTCTATGGTCTGTTTAACCCAAAGTACTTTTTGAAGGGAAATAGAATTGTTTTTTGTTTCATTTATTGAAAGGAAAATAATAATACTGTTTATGGTGGTATACCAAATTACAATGAAGTTATCATTAGTTTTGCTGTCAGTGAGAGCAAATCATGGTCTGTCATTAGTATGATATTTTTAATTACTTTAAGGAGATCAAGAACTGCTGCTTAGCAACTGGGGCTTATCAGATTGTGGAGTGGTTTTTTTTTTTTGTTTTTTTTTAACTCCAAACCAAAAAATTTAAAAAGAAAAAAGAAAATCACTGTGAACTGCATGTATCTTATGCATTTGCACTTAGAAGTGCCTAGGCACATCTGTACAGAACCTGTACAGAAACTGACTTTCTAGTAGTGTCAAAGAGCATTTTATTTTGGAATGGCCCTAGTCTGTGTTTTTAGCAAGATTTTTCAGTAATGAAAAGCTAGTTGTCATTGGACAGGAATAGGAGGTAATTTTGCATTTCACGTTTAAACCTTGTTTTAACAAATGGTCCATTTAGTTTTTTATATGTTTGAAATTTGCTGGAGATTTAGTTTATCATTTTAAGTTGTATAAAATGCAACAGATTTACCTGAGTTGTAGAAGTAGTAGAGATATCTTATGGCAATCTGAGAATGTGCTGTGCGATATTTCATTGTCTCCCTTATATTCATCTACAATGTAGCATAATATTTATCGTCCATGATTAAAGCGTTTTGTTAGATTTAAACAAAAACATGGACCTTTTTGATACATTAGAAATCTTCTAGTACTGAGTGAAGTTCGTCACTGACAACTTTGATTCTCTTTTAAAAAAAAAAAAATCAGAAAAAGGAACAGATGCTTAGGTGTAGACCAGTATAATCCTTTATTTTATTATTTTTTTTTTCCAATTTTTTCTTTGCAAATCACGACTACCTAATAGCTAACAGACGCTTCTCAGTGTTACTGCTGGTTATCCACAGAACCAAGATGTGGTAGCCATCACGTTGCTGTCTGGAATCTTGCATCCAGATGCTCTTTTCCATCTGTACATGATCTGTGCCACAGGGAACAGGAACAATCTCCATTTCAAGGCTCCAACATAAAAGCAGCAGGCAGACTTGAATTTCTCTGTGGTACGGTCCATTTGCATTTCTTGAAAAATGTGCTTCTACTTATAGTAAATTGATTGCATTTTTCATTTGAGCTCTATCTTATACTCAGCCATAAACTAGCACTTCTCTGCTGTGTATAGGATTTTTCTTACTAGTGTACTATTAGAACAGTTTGTTGCTATAAGCAGATTGATTTGATCTAGAACATCCAAACCGTGCTGTTTTCCCAGAATACTTGTTAGTTACAATGACACACGTGATTTAGAAATTAAAAGGCAATGTTCTGGAAAGGAAATGAGGATCTGTCAGTGGGAAATAGCCCTGCATCTTGTAGTTAAAATGAGTGGCCAATTTTATGGTTTGCGTAAACTGTATTATAGGAAGAGACAAGAGATGGAGTCAGTGAACTGCTGCCCTCTTGCAGAAATGTTACCAACTGTAGAATATTAAAGATTCTAAATATCAGAAAGAAGAAAGGTAAAATTACTACAAACTTGATTCTGTTCTGTTCTTTAATATTGTGGTACCAGTAATGCCAACTTAGTCAGACTCCAGCAGGCAACAACAGTTCAGGGTTTTTAGAAAAAGTTAAAAACTGAATTGAAGGTACACAGCCAAACCAGATAATGGTTTGTTACCATCCTTGCTATGGATGGTTCCTAATGTATGCTATCCTGGGAAACTTTTTATGCAAAAGTTATAAACTGTAGAAGTGGTGATGAAACCTGGATAATGAATTTATTAGTGTATCTGCTATTACTGTTCTTTTTCATAGATTCTGCTGGGTTTTTTTATGCATGTCTTGTGCACCTTCCCCAGCTTGAAAGAGATGTATTTAATGAACTACTACCTTAGTTTTATTTAAAATCAATTGTTTGGCCCACAGTGTCAGAAGAGGATGGTGGTGTTATGGTAATAAAGGTTGACCCTTCCCACCAATAGCCAGTTATGTTTTTTTTCTGTGCAGCAGATGACAGCAGGGGGGCAATCTGACAAAGTGGCATCTGACATGGAAGTACATATGGAGCAAAGATATGGAACAGTGTGAAACAATGGATCACGTCTGCTGGTGCAGATTTTATGAGTGCATCATGCAGACTCTTGTTCATCACTGGCAAAAATGCATAGCGAATGGTGGTGATAACTAAGAATTTGCTCTTTCAAATAGCGTTGTGTGCTATTTGTATCTCTTGAGATCCCATGGGAGGCATTACTTTCAGTACCTACGTACCTGTACCATAGCTGATCTGTATCTGCTGTGTACTGCTGTACTGAGTGGAACATTTTTGTAACACAACTAACATTCTTTTTTTAAGAAGAAAATGTACTATTTGTTGATGGTGCACTTCAACTTCCTTCCCTTTATTAATTGTTATTTTTTTTTAATTCTGTACTTAAGCTTTAAACAAGCTAATGCAAACATTTATTTATTGTAGATGTGAGAATGCTGTTACTGAGAATGTATTATAAGTCTGTTGTTCCACATAGGTTATCATTTCTAAACAGAGATAATTGTAGAAAATTTTAAAGGATTTGTGACTAGGTGGCTGCATTGAGTATATATATTTGGAACTCTGATTATATAGGAAAGGTACTTGTTTCTCCTGTGATAAGGAAATGGGAGGAGCCTTTGTTTCTTGCTACTAGACATGCCATTGAAGATGTGATTCTTCAAGCAAACTGTCTAAAAGCTTGCCAGACACTGCTTTTTAATATTGTTTTGGAATGTTTCTTTTAGGACTTTGAAGCACTGCTATCATTTTAGTAATGCTAGATGACCTTGTCTTTTTTCAAACACAGTAATAGAAAAATAAACCAATTAAAGGCACTTCTTAGAGAATTGGACTTGAAAATCATAGCATTTTGTGGTATTTTGTGCTTCACTGGAATCCAGGGGAAAAAAAGTTGTTGAAATTGGCAATATTTTCAACAGTAAGTATAAATGATGTCATAGATGAAGAGCATAAAATAACATTTTTCAGTAGTTACATGCAAAATCCTCTTTGTTTTGCTGAAGATACTTGCTTCCTCAGTTGCATCCTCTCACTGTGAGAAGTGCAGTTACACACACTGGAGTTTTGGAATAGTAATCATGAAACTAAATGGTCTGCACTGTTTCAAGTAGAATAATTGTACTAAAAATTAGTAAGAAAAACATCATTTTAAAAAGTGGAATATATGAAGGAGTATTTTATCATTGTTACTTCAAGACTGCGTGACAAGGCTATGTAAGATTTTGGCAATTGTGTGTCCGTATTTAATTCATTTAATTTAATTTTTATTTGGTGGTATTTTCTAAGCCTTTGGATATAATGTTTTTGAGGATCTGTGATACTTAGACAGAAAAAATAAATAATCTATGCATGTTACATTAATGTAACAAACATAGTAATTTAATGTGGAATAAACTTACGGGATTCTATTGTTGAGATTCCTAATAGTTCTAAAAGATTTCCAAACCCTGTAGACTTCAGTAGGAATTAAAAGACGATTCCTGTGGTTTCTTTTTCAAGTCTTAAAGTGTCTTTTCTTTAAGACCTGTGTTCCAAATAAAGAGACTAAACGAATCTAGCTTCATGGGATGCTGATGAGATCAGAATAGCTGCTTGTTGACAATGGGGATATTTTGAAGTACATTAATCTAAGATATGTTGTTGCTGGAATAATTTGAAAATTTGAATATTAGACATCCTATATGAGATTTTGCATGATACTTCAGAGATTATACATTGGAGACTATGAACAAAAAAAAATTCATTTACGTATGAGGAGATTTGCCGCAACAAAGGCCAGCTGCATACTAGACTTTATTACTCAGGCTGTAGATAGCAAGTTAAGAAAGTGATACTTCTTGACTCCTGTGGCTGTACCTGGACTCTTGTTTGCATTTGAGGCTCTCTGGTAAAAGAAAGAGAGGAGGCGTATTAGACTTTAGGGTAGGGCTGAACTCAGGTAGGACATCACGTGGGAAAAAAAAAAAAAGCTTGAAAAGCATTTCGGAATTGACTAGGGGAGCAGCCACTACCTGAGGAAAAGCTGGACATTGCTTGTTAACTGCTTTGTACATCATTTGTTTTGTATGTATGTTATGTATTGTATGTATGTATAAATTTATGTATATATGAGAGAGTTAGTGACTTGAACCAGTACCTGGTTATGGGGAAGAACCATGCTGCATACCTCAGCATCCATAGATTCTGTACTGGATTTTTTGTAATTTTGGTCTTTGTTGTGGAGAGGCAGATTGCTATTACCATCTAGAAATTGGTCCACATGGAAGTTGTGTAGTGGAATGCCAATCTGGAGAAAGGGGAGAGGGGGGAGAGGTGGGGGAAAACTTGTGTGTATATTTAAGAACTTGGTTTATGATTGTGTGTTTATATGGCTTGCTAAAGATACTACTGAAAATATAGATGTAAGAAAGTTTGGCATGTGTGAAGTCAGAGAGTATGATGCAGGGGTGCTGATTTCTAATACCTAAATCATGCATGTTTTTAGTCGAGGGAAGATCCAAATTAATGTTAATTTTACCTCAATTTAGAAACAGGTTTGTCTTTGGCCATCCATTGGTCTGAAACATAATATGAAGTCAAGTGCTTCCCTTCATAAAGTCATCTTTCTATTATTCTTTCATTCTGAGGAGCTTGCATGCATTTTTAGCTGTTGTAATTTTTGAACTTAAAGTCATCGGCTATTGATTCTAGTTAAATGTGTTAGAAGCGTTTAAAAATTTGTCTGCCTTTCATGAGAATAACTTGAGATAATTGCTTTTGATTGCAAAATAATTGCACTTATGGTAACCAACACTTAAAATTCCCAGTCTAGCTTGGGAACTGACACATGTATGATTTCTTAACTGTTCTGTAGATGTTCACTGACAACCTATTGTTACATTCTAACGTCTTTTATTCAGTCTGGAGTTGACCATGCTGAATTTCGTTATCAGATTAAGTAATCCCTCTTTGTTGAGGTAATAAATGAGATTTACATAAAGAGGCATCTGCAGGCAAGTTTGCTCTGTAATTATTTGAACATTTAGGAGATGGAAGTCACAAAGGTGAAGCATATGTTTATGTGGAAAAAAATCTCTTCACAGAATGCTTTTTCACTTTTTTGTTTGTTTTGGTTTGTGTGTCTGTGTTCAGCCACAGGCTGTTTCCCTGACAGAGATTTTGTAGCTTCTGTTGTTGGCGTTTAGGCTTCTCCTGCACTCAGTTGACTTGTTCATAGAATCATAGAATCCTTAGAGTTGGAAGGGACCTTTAAGGGTCATCTAGTCCAACTCCCGTGCAGTGAACAGAGGCATGTACAGCTAGACCAGGTTGCCCAGGACCTGATCCAGCCTAGCCTTGAAAGTCTTCAGTGACAGGGCATCCACCATATCTCTTGGCAACCTGTTCCAGTGCCTCACTGCTCTCACTGTGAAAGACTTTTTCTTTATATCTAAACTAAATCAAAAGGAAACAAAAAATACAAGGTTCTGTAAGAAAACAGTCTAACATGATTACAGTCATGTGCATGTGCTCATGTGCATACAAACGTACTCTTGCACTGCCTCACTGAGTCTTGGAGCTTCCAGGTAGCAAGAGGAACATACAGTAATTAAATGTGGTTATTAGTAGATTGCCATTAGATACTGAAAGCTGTGACTGAGAGCTGATGAATACATACTCAGTTAATAGGTTTAGTGTCTATATGCATGCAATATTTCTGTAATTGCATCTGTAAAACTCTTGAAGTTATGCCAACAGTTACGCTTAAATGTATTATTGTGTGTGTCTGTGCTCTACGTAGGGCATTCATAAAAATGAACCTAATTAGCTTTTAAGGTGGATTAGTTACACAGTTATGCACTATTATCTCCCTGTATAGATACTATTATTCAAAATTAATTTGCTTTTTACATGAGTCAACCTCAGCCCACTAAAGACTAACAAAGTTCTTAATGGAGGTGTTCACACAGGGATTTAATATGAAACCACATTAAATTCATTTCCACCCCTGTTTTTGGATTACTTCTTCCTAGGGAATAAAACCACGAGATAGATATGTTGTCTCATGTCTCTGAGCAGATGACATAAAATTTCCAGATAACTTGTAATGATCTGTAAGTTCATGAGATTCATAGCAACTCTAGAATATGTTACTGTACAGTGGCTTTTCAATTTGAAGTTGAAAGGCTTTTTTTTTTTTCCTGTAGTAAAGCAGAGCCCAGCATTTTTGTGCTTGTGTTTAAGTAGGTGGTGACATTTCTTTGCAACTCTTAAAGAAGTGGTTCTGCATCTCCTTCTGCTTAGAAGGTAATGCAAGAGGATTCTGTCCAGCATCCTGTAAAAATAGGATCTCCCAGTCAGAGAAGCAGACAATAAATATAAAACTTAAACTATTTACTTTTCAGATTAGTTCTGTTTGAAAATCTAAGATTTATTTTAATAAAAACAGAAAGTCTTAAAGGAGGTGATTTTTCAATCTACTACTACTTTGCGTAGTAGTCATAATATAGACAGAAATGACCTTAAGCTTTAATTTAAACACAACAATTTCTGTTACTAATGCAAGATTCAAGGAGGATATTAATTGGAAAGGCAATTTTATTTTGAGATAATCTATATCTTGGCCATAAAATAAACACTATTTTGGTGAAGGTGTGAAGCAATTTTTAAAAAATTAAACATAATTTAACCATTCTTCAGCTACTTACTGTCTTACATAGATCTGCTGTAATTAGTCAGTTTTTATCAGTGGGAGTCTTCAAGGCATATATACGCACAGGTCTAGCACTTGCTTTTTCTTTTTTTGGTACTCTTTTGACTGCTGCATGCAATATTTTCTTTAAGGTGGACTTTATTAACGTGGTGAAAAGTTCTATGTCATTATATGCTTAGCCGTAACCTTTAGTCATAATGTGATACTGTCTGTATGTCTTATTTTGTTCAGCTTTCCCTGGCACTGATGAAGCCTAAGGCTGCTGTTTCTTTTAGTTGCTGATAATTTTTTATCTGATTAACTGACACATTTAGTTGAAATCAGACACAGCCCTTAGGCTGGGCATGGATTTAATTTAGAAAGTATCAAAGGTTTGCACTGTGTGCTGTTTAATCATTATGTTTATCAGGCAAAGAAAAATTACTGGAAGGACCATAGGGAGAGGGTTATCTTAAGGAGCAGTAACTTGGGAAATTGATAATAACTCTGAGGTAATTTACTGCTAACTTTTACATTCATTAATATAACATTGCCCACTAATAATTACAGTGCTTGTAATGTACTAATTAAATTGAAAACATTAGCACTAATTTTCTTTTTGCTGAAGTCTGAGAAGGTCAGGTAAAGACATTAAAATGTGAAATTAAAGAAAACCTCGGTATTAATGCCGCTGCAATGAATATTTTACTTACCAGTGAAATACTTCTATCGATATTGTGTGCTACGATGCTTATGTAGACATAATTACTTATTACTATCATTATTCTTAATTGAATTTCAGTTACTGAAATAAGGAAAAAAAGATCAGAAATGAAATCACAATGTGCTAGCTTAGATTATTTTACATTTCTGTTTATATTTTATATCGTCTGTGAACTAGTTTTTCAATATTATGCATGGGTTCTACATGCCCATCTTAACAGCAGTCTAAAAGTAAGCATGCTCGTGGCAGCTCTACTTTGAAGCATTGAGAGAACTGTTGAATTTTTCTTTCTATCTTCTGATAAAAAATGTAATTGAAAGTATGAAGAAGCAGTAATTTTGAATTGTGTTATTTATAAAAGAGTTTTGAAATATAGATAGCTTCAAAACTAAGAAGCTTTAAACAGAAATTATGGACTTTAGTACAGTTACAGTTGCAGAGATCTATTTGTTCTCACACAATTGATCATGAAGATTATTATTCATGAATGTTATGAATAGGAATGGACTAGTGGTAATAACAACAGCTGTAATAGTAATCCAATTTCACTTATAGATAGAAAAGCTAATTTTTGTAAATAAAAGCAAGCTGTACTGTGACTAACAAAACTCTGTTCTGATTTGATTACTTTTTAACCCTCATTTTTGAGTCTGCCTTTAAAATAAGTATTGCTAGTAGTTTTGATGGAGAAAAATATAATTTTAAGTAATAGAATATAAACAGTTGTTATCATGTATTTGTATTTCTGTTTTCGTTTAGTACTTGTGTTTATCACATTGCATAGTGATTTAATACGTTGTAACATATTGTGGTGAACATAAATACTTTCTGCAGAGTTCAGAAATTCCAGGGAAGCAAAAATTTTATTTTTACATTCAACTGACTTATTATACCATTGAGGTATTAAAATAAGTTAATATTAATTTTCATCAAACATTTTCTTGTTGTCTGTTACCCTTTCTATGACATGGGGACTTCCACAAACTTGCTTCCTTGGCTTTTGAGTTAAGTGCTAATCCCTGATACTCCCTACAGATTTCAGCCTGCTCTACACGAGCTGTTTTGTAAACATGTTTTCATAGTATCTAACATAACTAGATTACATATTAAAAGTATAGTGCCTGAGGTATGGCACAGTTAAATCTGGAAATTGTCCAGTAACTCTTCCTACAGTGAAGCTAGTGAAGATATAGGTTTCTTTCAGTGCTTGAACTGCTGAGCTGAATACCAAATGCAGTTTTTGTTATAAACTTCATGCAGTTGAGGAACTTATAAAGATTATTACACTTTTGTATTTTTTTTCTTGAATTTGTTCTACTCTAGCCTTGATTTGTTGAAACGTACAGAATAAGATAATTGAATTTATACCCTTTTGTGAGATATGTGTATATATTAACTAGTTCTTCCATTGCAAAGTATTTATTAACTAAATGGTGTTAAGTTTACCAATAGTAAATTGTTTCCCCTTGTAGCACTGTGCTGACTGCATAGTGATGAAGTATGTATTTGCAGAGAAAAAGTAAATGAAAAGTGATAGTGGCGAATAGCTCCCTATCAGAAGTCCTTACACTTAGATGCTAACCAGAACTGAAATATGGCATTAAGTACTGCCATTTCAAAAGTTCATCAAAAACTTGTGCATTACTAAAAGAAATAAACTAGAATAAGTAGAGAATAAATAGTGTATGAGTGTTTAAGTAAGATTTAATATAGCTTGCAAGCAGACTGATGATCTTCTGTTTATTACTAACTTCAATATGTATTGTATACGTGTATATTTATGAATATATACACTTGTGTATGTGCATGTGTGCATTCATACACATACACCTCGACTATTTCAATTAATTGTAGCTAAGTACGGTTGTATAACTAAACAGATATCATTGCACTACAATAAATATTATGGTTATAATAATAAATATTCTTCAGTGAAGAAAGAAAAGCATATGTATTATAAAAGCATATGGAAAATTATATATGATATGTGTATTTATGTAGCCTTCAAGGCTAATCTATTTTGAGGCTCCCCATGTAGGGTGTGTATGAGATAGTTCAAAAAAAATTGGTTTGTGGGATAGTTTGCTTCTGGTAACTTAAGCAATAAAAGTTGTTACTTAAATGATAATATTTTCAGAATATCTGAACACATTTTTTGTTTGTTTTAGTGGATAAATAGATGCAAAAAGAAACAAACAAAAAAGTATGATGGCATATTCAATGAGAATTTTAATAAGAACTTTCCTCAAGTGCATGCAAAATATACGCTGAAAATAGTTTCCTAAATACCATTCTCCACCCACCTACTATGGCTGAACATTTCATTTGTGAATAATGTCCTTTTGAAAGAAACATTCAGGAAAGGCCTGAATATTACAGTTGAACCTGTTAGCAAATCAACTACAAAAAAAAAAAAAACAGACAACAAACAAACAAAAACACTTCTGTAATCTATATAAATTGGTGACAGTACAAAAGGTTGCAGGCAAACCATTTCTTTTCAAAATTACAATAATAACAAAAGTTCAGAGTAACTTTGAATTTTATTATAAAGTTGTTTCCTTTACAGCATAATACTACTACAGCCAGCAGACATTCATAAAAATAAAATGGTACTATTAAGCAGCGGCAGTGTGAATCTGCTCAGTTGTTGAGCTCCGAGTTCTGCTTTTAAAAGTTATTGCTGAAGCTAATACTCAACATAAGTTCAAAAATATGTGCATAAAACATTCTTTTTTTTTAATTTATATTTTTATTATGAGCCCTTAAACATATATAATTTTCAAATGTGGTCTGTTCACTTTCTGTGAGGTTATTAGATCTCAGAGTTTAGTTCCATGAAAGTGGCTACCCTTTTCCAAAGGGTGAAAGTGAGAACTTATAAGACCACAAACACAGGCCGATTGTGAGAGTTATTTGCATTGATACTTTCTTTACTGACAAGCTTATGTCTCAGTCTTGGAATTTGTAGGAGGGAAAAATCTCTTTTTTTATGAAGTACTTTTAAAATGTAGCTGCTTTTAAATCTTAACTGACCTTATTTTTTAAAATTTTATATTAATTACAATTGAAATTACATTTCAATTAATTAATTGAAATTACATTTCAATCTTACAAAAACTTTTGAAAATCTACTTTTAAATGCAAATAGTGTTACTGTGCTCTTTGTATCTCTTGTGGCTTCCATGGAAATACTTAGAAGGCTTTACTTTCATAGTTTTGTAGAGTTAATATTGCGTAATCTGTGACCATGAAAGATTTTTATTACCTGGCAAATTTTATTTGTGTTGTAAGGGACTCTGAAAAAGGTTTGATTACAGTCAGCTCTGTTTAGTAGAGTGCAAACTACTGTTAATTTAATGAAAGTTAAAAAAAAATAATAATAATAAAATCCAGTAATCACATTAAGTAGAATGAGCAAATTCTTCCCAGCCTTTGCCAGTGTTGGTCTACATTGAGCCTAATATGTTCTATAACATAATAAAAATTTACCATTTGTGAGATATGAAGTAGTAGATTTAAAAGACATTGTGATTCCATCTTCTGAGTGTTCCACTTTATTCAGAAAAAATAGCTTATTTAGTATACTAATAAGTACTTCAGACATTTTTCCGTATTCATGTAGTGCTGTAAAGGACACACAACAGGGTTAACTATAAATTAAGTTCAAGAACCTAGTGTTTGTGTTCTAATTTTTAGTGAAGAAGAACTGCAAATTGTGCTCTTGAAAAAGCATTTCCACGTTGAATATACCTGAACATTAGCAGTCTTTTTCATTGCTACACTGATTCTTCTTTCGTGTCATATTGAAAACCTACGTAAAGAAAATAGCTTTTCTCCCTTAGATTATCAAGCAAACTAATCCAGTAATTCCAAAAGAGATTATATAACAGCATTAAATATTCTTTTGGACACCCTTATTCAGAATGAATTTATTCACTGGCCTTAATATTTAATTGACTTAGAAGTTAACTGTGAATTTAAATTAACTTAATTAGTAATTTTCATTTATATTCCTGAGGGTTCTACAAGCTACTACTCACAAATGTTTGAAAAAGTAAGAAAATAACTTTATTTTTTTTTTTGTGGATGTACGTTTACATTGTGCTGAGATGCTTTATTTGATGTATATTTGTTTGACTCTGCTTGACTGTAGAGAAAGGTTATTGGATTTTGCGTACATCTCCTTTACTTTAAAACAACTTTGTAAAGAATTGTAGCAGGTTAATTTGAATGCTCTAAGGAGGCTTCATACAGGAGAGAGAACATACTCCTTCTCCATTTGAAAATTGTTTCCTAATTAAGTCTGAGTGAGGAAGGGCATTATGTGTCCTTCTTTGCAGATGGAGTTTTGATGAATAGGGAATCCATTGAGAATCTCAGTGTGTGTGATCCATTTTATTGATACTCAGTAATAGAATCAATTTCTTATCACTGAATTATGGAATAGTTGAGTTTGGAAGTGACCTCTGGGTTAAACAGGCCATCAAAAGTAGGTTGCCTGGGCCCATGTCTGGGTAGCTTTTGAAGATGTCCACAAAGACTACACAGTGTGTGCCAGTGATCTGTCACCCACACAGCACAGATGTGCATCCAGATATTTAAATGGAATCTCCTGCTTTCCAGTTTGTGCCCACTGCCTGTGTGGGTACAACTGAAAATTAATATGAAAAGTAGCAGTGAAGAAAAGCTGTCCCAGACAAATATGAAACAAATTGGTAAGATTCTGAAGGAGAATTTTAGTTCAGTACTATGGCAGGATTTGGTAGAGTGGTTTGATTTTGAAATTTGTACGTAGATATATAGTTCAAAAATATTGTGGTAGTGTAAGGGAACTGCTGAGTCATAACCTGGTCAGCCCTGGAAGCACAGGTGAAGGGGCTACACCCTCCTAGACCTCATTTAAGTGCTGACTGCCACTGGGGAAGTATCTCTTCTTGGAGATTCCTCTTCTTGGAGTTCTTTTGGTGTGAACCTAGATCCTCAGAGATGGCTGAGCATTCTTTTTTTTGGCTTTTGTAACATCTCCTCTTTTACGCTGGTCCCTCTGCCATTACAGGTAGCCTTTCTGCAAGCTTCAAAGGGTTGATGTGTAATTGAACAGCTTCTGGATATAACTCACATTATGTAGTTACAGTTAACCTTGGTTGAGAGAACAGAACAGTTGTGTCTAGAGTAGCATCCACAAAAGGAAGCGAGTTCAACATGTTGATCGGGACCCAAGTAGCTTAAGAAGGCAAAAACTCATGAAATATTTTAAATGTGCATGTTTTCAATAGTTATGTTTTCTATATGCTAGGAAGAAAAAAAATAAAGAATTGTTAGCATAAGTAATTGAAATGAAACGGGGCTCCAGAGACAGTGTCTTGGAAAAGCTTTTATTTATTTATCTACTGCAATTTGTAGGTGATGTCAAGTAAGCTGCCTGCATTTGTTTTATCATATTGTACTCTTGTGCTGTTTGTATGACAAGTGCTAACATTTTGATTAATGTTTATGATTGTATGTTACTGATTTACTTGTAGCTGGAATAGCTAACATCTCAGTTACAGTCAAGAGTTGTGAGTAATTTTCAGCATGTAAGAAAAGTATTAAAATAGACTGTTAAATCTGTGGCTTTTTTTTGTTTTCTTTTCAGTTACAATGATTATTCCTTGTAGGATTGTACTTCCATACTATATTGGAGTCATAACCATCTTGTAGGTCACCAGCGTTGCTCTTTTCTACGTAAGACCTGTATTGCAGCCCATTTGGTTATGTGTATTGGGCAAAGGGAAAATTATTTATGCTTGGTTGATTCTTCTGATAGAAGTACTGAAACTTTTTTTAGGCCAATATGCAGTATTTGTCATTATTATTCCTTGTCTCCTTTTAGGACAAAGAAGGAGTAGAGGGTGTATCTGTGGGAGCTATTCTTTCTGACTACCAGAGAGTTCGAGTTGAAGATGTGTAAGAGAACATTGTATCTTTATTATTGTAGACATTCTGGAAAGTGTTTTGTTCATTTGTTTTCCAACAAATTCTGGAACAGTTAAATTTACTTTATTTCTCATGTTCTGTGGTACCCAATTCATTCAATTTGATAATGTAAATATTTTTTTCTTTTTTTTCCTGAGTCTGTGTTTCAAATTTATTAGCTTTGTATGTGATACATGTTATTAGTAAAATACCAGTAGAAAGTATATCGGAGTTTGAAATTACTCTCCAAGTTGATAGGTTCAGGTCTTTGAATGAGCTTCAGTTGAAATCAACTACAGAGACAGTGGTCAAATATATGTATTTTTCAACGAAGTTTTTAAGTGGGTGCATTCTGTGTCTTATTGCCAGCAATTAAATGGAAGATAATCCTTATTCACCAATCTTCTGTTACTTCCTGCTTACACAGGAGGTTCCGCGCGAATGTGCGCAAGAACTTCTTTACGGTGAGGGTGACGGAGCACTGGCACAGGCTGCCCAGGGGGGTTGTGGAATCTCCTTCTCTGGAGATGTTCAAGACCCACCTGGATGCCTACCTGTGTGACCTGGTGTAGGGAACCTGCTTTGGCAGGGGGGGTGGACTCGAAGATCTCTTGAGGTCCTTTCCACCCCCTATGATACTATGATTCCTTGAAAGCTGAGATCTATAGTTATTAATCAGGAAATTTCAGCAGTCATTTCTACTATGCACATTATTTAAGCGTCAATAAATTGTGATACTTCAGAAAGGCCAAATAGGAAACCAAAAAAATAATTACGTAATGGGAATTGTTGCAAACTGTGTGTTATTCAGACTAAGATATGATTTGAGTATGGAAAAAAGAAGTCATTATATGCTTCAGAAATGCAAAAGAAGCCTAAAGATGAATTATTATTTCATGAGTCTATTAGTTATTTGTTGATGATACAAGCAAATATGTGAAATACTTTATGGATTGTAATAATGTTGAACTTGATATAATGCCAGCTGTGCTTATATCAGCAAGTTACCTAGCACAGGTGTTTTCTTTACAGAGGTAAATTACAGTCAGAAATAGCTTCTTTCTTCTTCTTTTCTGTAACTTTCCTTGTCCATACTGATATCAAGGAACAATAGGTGCAGTGGAATTGCCAGGTCATGGCCTGAACCAATGGTTGAGCACCAGGTGAGAAGGCTTGGCTAACCGAGGGAGCTCAGATGCACCTGAGTAACCGGAAGCGGTGCACTCTGGGTCTGCCCCTCCTCACCTTCATTTAAGGACTAGCAGCTGAGATTGTACTCCTCTGGAGTTGTCATCAGTTGTCAGAAAGGATGAACTGATCTTTTTTGTTTTCAATCTTTTATTGCTCCATAGTGCTTATGTTCCTGTAGAAGGCACTGTCATCTCCTTCTGTTGCCACACATTGTGATAGTCCCCATATTTTAAATGTTTTAGATTTTCCAGAATGTATGCCTTATACATTTTATCACCAACTGATGGTACTTGACAACTAGCAGAAGGATTAACCATCAGTACTGCAAATTAGTGATTCTCTACTATGATAATCATGTGCTATATCAGTATGATATGTATAAAAACAAATAATTAAATTTATATTATCAGGTTATTACTTTGTACCTCAAGCTGTAAACATTTCTGTTAGTGATTCTCTTCATTGGCTTCTTCACAGGTTTGTTGAGAATAGATTTTATTTACTGATGTGTTCAAGTTATCACACAGTAGTAACTCTTGCCTTAGCTGTGTTCATAAAAAGTTACCATTTCCTAAGATGTTAATGGATTTGCATCCGTAAAAGTTCAGAAATACATTTCATCTCAGTTTTCAGTTTTTATGCAAATTTATTTCCATCAATGAGTTACATCTTATGTAGTTAAACTGTAGGTAGAATAAGATCACCTTTTTGTTAAATGTTAGACTTTGTTTTTGTTAATTTTAAATTAATCTGTACAAAAATATAATCCTTGGTTTTCATTTTTTGTAACTTTTTTTTTTTTAAAGATGCAGAAGACTTAATCTTCAGCCTTTAGCCTACCTTTGGCGTCGGAAGGAGGAAATATTGCTTAGAGAAATGATATCATCTAACATTGAAGCTATAATCATAAAAGTGGCAGCTTTTGGTACGTATTCAGATACTGAACAGTGTTGTATACTGAAACTTCAATGAACAAATCCACAGCATTAAGAGAGAAAAACAGAAAAAAAGAATGACATTTTTGAGTAAAAAATGTTGGTATGAGGGTAAAGAAATTTTAAAAACAACAAATCACAAAACCAGTATAGTTGAATAACAGTCATGCTCTCTGAATAACTCGCTATATACAACTCATTCTTTACTCCAGTCAAAGCTGGAAAGTAATTCTTCACAGCATAGTTATTACATTACTTTGCAAGTTTGTGTTATGGCTTAGTTTTGAATTGTAGTAAAGATGCATGCATAATTCAGTGGTTCACTGTGCTGACATTTATAGATTAGGCCAACTGGTGAATAGACGCTGTTGTGAAACAATCACAAAAGGTTTAATAGAAATACAACAAATTAATGTGAAACAATATGTAATTATAAGAGGCCAAAACATTTTAATAGCCTGAGTTTACAAAGCATATGGCAAATTGCAAGTTTCTTGTTTTTTCTAAGGAAATGGTTTTTACAATATAGTTTCTTAGTTGTACTGGAGTATTAACATCTTTGCATTGTCAAATATGTCATATGAGGTTTGTATAATAGAGCAAATCAGAAGATTATGTATTTGTTTATTACTTAGAGTTCAAGTGAAGTTTTATAGCAAGTGTTACTGAATGACATGCTTTCTGTGCCACATGAAAATATGTCTGAGAAATATGGAATATGATAAATATGGTACACTATATTCATTTTAGGCTTTTATGTGGCAGTGCATTCAAAAAATATTAGATGAGGTTTTATGCATAACACGTGACCAGAGGACCATTTCTTTTCTGAGTTGAGTGAAGGTCTGTGGTCCATTGGACTGAAGAATGGCTAGTATAATTCAGAAGCATCAATGGCTTTAGTGACTAATGCAGTATGTTTTAAAAAAGAGTTGCATAAACTTCCCTTAAAATTCTGATAACTGGCTCTTTTGGATGATTTTCACATTAAATTCTTAAGGTGTGTTTATCTTCTTTAAAGGACTCTTTTATAGAAAATTATTCCTTCTGAAATATTAACCAAGAATTGAATGATCATCCCTTTAGACTTTGTGTGAATTCCATGATTTTTAAAGATTATTTCTTTCTGATCTTTCTTTACTCACTTATCTTTAGCAGATAATGTTTTTAACTGCTTTTTGTATTATCAGTATGATGGTCTTGCATAGGATCTGTTAGCAGGATTAGAAATACTAGAGATGCCTTGTTCCCAAATTCACAGAAAGGGAACAAGTGATGCAATTTAATAGCATTTTCCTGAATGTGTGGGAGACCATCAGAGTTAAATGCTGTGTTTTCTACTATATTACACTTTTTTAAAATTTAAAAATTTGAGGGAATGAAATTTTCGACCCATGTAAAGTTTTTTAGGTTTTCTTTGTTCTATTTTTTGTAAAATAAAGTATTTCTGTTCCTTAAGCTGAGAAATTAAAAAATGAATGCCAAGAAAAATATACGACATGCTTTTTCTGATCAAAATTATTTTTCATAGAGTTTGTTGTTTTCACTTAATTTTGAATAATTAAACGGAACTAATTGTGGAAAACAAGCAAACACTGGCCCCAAAGTGGAACAAGTAAATACTATTTATAATTCATCTGAAATATTTTCTTATATATATGATTTAAACAAGAGGTAAAACTGCTTCACAGATAGACATCATTGCCTCATCCGTGAAGCAGCTTTTCCTTTGTATTCTGCAGCCTTTTAAAAGAAGAAAACTTAAAGCAGACTTGTTAGTGCACAAAGAGTCCTTTGTTGACTATTCGTTTGAGGAGCAAATGCCATAAATACTTGTAGATAGCAATTAGAAAATGTGTGAGATTGTGAGATCTTTTTTTCCTTTTTTTTTTTTTTTGGCTACAGGTAAAAGAAAGATATTATCAGAGTAAATTTCTCACCTGCCTCAGGCAAACATAATTAGATATAGTTAGATATAGGCAAATTTAATGGAGCTTGTGTGCTCTGGGGCCATTCTGTAATGCTTTAATAATTGCATGCCTTATTAAAGTGAATTTAAGGTATGAAGGCTGTTTAACATATCAGGTAGCAAAGAAGCTAAGACACAGGTTAACTTTTTGCCTCTTAGATTAATAATCAAAGCTAAACTGCAATGAAAATAATGAAAATAACAGATTTAATAGTCTGAAGAGTAAAGCATTATGTAGTACATTGTACAGATGTTTGTTCAAGAAGCAAGTCAGTAACTTGAGCTTGATATTCATCAGGACTGACATACTTGTACACCTGCCTTGTCCTGTTTTCTATTAACTCCGGACCAGTATTGGCAAGGTAAAGCCTGTCGGTTTACACAGAAAACACATAATTATACAAGTAAACGAGCATTAGTTTAGTACATTTCCTTAAATCCACCATTACAAATTAATTACATAAACTTTGCCAGCGGCAAGAGTTTTCTATCTTCGAGCAGTATGTTTTTCCAGATGGAATACCAATTGTTCTCGCTTGTTCTCTTGCATGCAAGAGCAGTATTGTCAGCAAGACCTCGTCACATGCCTTCTGTTGATCTATAAGTACATTAACTTGATATCCTTTAGAGTGTGTTTTGGAGGGTCTAATGAAGAACATTCCACACAAGCCTAAGCAATTAGAAAAAATAGTTTGCTGTGCATGTCTGCAGTGCCACTTTTTTGTTGTTGAAGATGCCTGTGTGATGCATGATACTTTTGTACTTGAAATATATCACCCTTCAATGGAAGTCCTAAAAAGTTAAAATGAGATCATTCAGTAACAGCTGAAATAAAACCAGTTAGAATCATTAGTATTTGGGTACTTGAAGTTCCAGTAATATCCCTTGCTTGTGTGAGAGAGTGTAGTATCACAGTCAAAAGGTGCAGTTTTGACATCCTTCCTCCGTGGGCATGCTGTGTAGATTAGCAATAACAACAATTAGCAATACATATATTACTTGGTAATGTTATGCACTTCTTCTAACTGTACAAGGCTCTAAAACTACCGCAGTGAAAGCTCTAATACTCAACTTGGAGTGAGAAGAGGAGGAAGGTTATGTTGGGAAAGAATTTTTACTCCCAATTTTTAGTGAGGAAGTTTAGAGTTTTAACTGTTTTCAATTTACTTGCCTAATTAACTATCTAATTCTTGCAGATACAAGAATTGACTCTAAAACCTAAGTACGATTTATAGATTTTAAAATGGTAAAAAATCCTGTTCTGTTAATGCAGTTGGAATTATTTTCATGTTGTGCAGTTAGAATCATTTGTCCTCAACAACTGTTGTTTTCTGTGATGTTATAAGAGGAATGTTCACCTTCCATATATTTTACAAGAATACGTGCACACTGTTTAAACTGAAAAAAAAATCTTCAATACTTCAGTCAAAGTGTAAGCCCAAATGCCTGTTTTTCTTTATGTACTAGTTAGTTTATACACTGCATTTTATCCCAGTTTGTTTATAGTAATGATTAATTATTGAATTAAATAATTGAAAAATATAAACTCCCTAGGGATGTTGTGGCAACTCTTTCTCTGGAGGTATTCAAAACCTTTCTGGACAAGTTTAACCTTTAGGGAATGTGCTTTGGATGTGACGTTGGACTAGATGATCTCTACAATTCTGTGATTCAAATCATGGGTGGAGTTGAAATCAAAAGGATTGTGGAAGCCTGAATTTTGAATTGGGGTGAATCCTACTTGATTACCCAGGTTGTTTCCCTCCAACAGTGAAGTAATGAGTCCTTAGGGAGCCATTACCATCTTCTCTCTGTCAACAAATCCTAAAGTTCGTTCTTGAAAATAAGCTGTCTAAAGTACATGTATGTCACTCTAGTCTCTATTACTGCAAGAAGATCTTGATGTTTGCCTCCTTTGAAAAACTGCTATTTTAGGCTGTGAATGGCTGTTGGATTGTTGTTGTTTTTTTATATCAACTTCTCACTGAAAAATATAGAATGTTAATTCTTAGAAGTACTACAAGTACCTCTGTGATTTCATTATACTTTGTTTAAAATAAACCACCTGCATTGTTTTTATTACATTTGCATGTTACTACTGTACCGAATTGAAATCTTGACTCCCTGAAATTGTTAGACTGCCATTAATTCTAGGGAAGGTAAGATTTATGTATAGAGTAGTAGAAAAAGAACTCCACTCTAATTATGTCTAAGCTCCAAAGAGTTTAAGTGCTACAGATAAACTGAGCTAATAGGGAGTTGCTGTCAGAAGGTGATCTCCTTTTCTCCTTCTGTCAGACTGTTCCAGACCACAAGTTGTTCTTGCTTCTGCCCCTTTGACTGTGATTGTGTGACTGCAGAATGAATCACTGCAGCTGGATGATATTGGAGTTCTGTGGGGAGCTTACTGTGTGTGTGGGGTAAAAATATATATTTCCATAGAAAGCTTAGCACTTAGCTTAGACTGGCTGTAATATCGATCCTATGCTCATGTGGAATTGGTGTTTGTATGAGTTGTGTCTGCAAAGAGAAAGAATGCTTTCCTTGCAAATGTCTCTACTTTTTAGTACTGAGCAATTTTAAATACAGGGGAAGTGGTAAGAATCTGTTATCATCACAGGGGAACGTACTGGATTTCTCTAGATATTTTCAGAATATTCTCAAACAGTTCAAAGACATAATAAAAGAAAGATTTTTGTTAAAAAATCAAAAGAACATCCCAGTTGTTTTCTTCTGTACTGTGTTGTATGGATTTTATTTATTTTTGTTGTTATTGCTGATTAACTAAATGTTGTCATTATTCTTAGCTAGTTCAGCTTATTTAAAGGTGTTTTTTCCTTTTTTTTTTTGGAGGAGGGAGTGGTGGCCAGATACCATGCATAAGAGCTTTGACAGTTTTTACAACCTTCTTGTCTTGATGTTGTGTTTTTGAGTATGAAAGACTTCTGTTTATCATAACTAGAAGTGGAATGGCAAATAACACTTTCAAATACTGCAATATTTTAGTGATTGTCAAGTCTGTTAGCAATAGCATACTCTAAAATTACGCTTAAACTTTTATTAGAAAAATATTAATTTAAACTCTTTTCAGGGATTATCTTGTATACGTGTGATAACATTTTATGCATTTTTATTACTGTCTGTTGCCTTAATATATAAGGTAGATCAAATTTATACCTAGGATGCACTTAAGGAAGATATTCTTAATTCTCTTTATACTATTGTTCAGTTTTCAAACAAAGCTTCCAAATTTACCTGGACCTTTAGAGTTTAAGTGTATTTACATTTTTGCCTTAGGCAAGTTGCCTAATACATGTGTTAGCTACTTTATTTAGGTACATTGTTCTTATTATTGACAGTAAAATCTGCTGCACCTATTTGTTCACCAGATATTGTATGAAAGGGCCTGAGAACAATTCTGAAACTACAGGAGCTATTTTAGGGTCAGGTTATTCTATTGTTTTTAATGTTTCTTTTTTCCTTGGAGTAAAAGATCCACATGGGGGGGGTGGGGGCGGAAATCAAAGTGGAAGACTATGAAGTTAGATGCAAGACCAGAGACTGATTAAAATTATCTTGGAATTCATGAAAAATATGATGCAAAAGAGATAAGTGAAGGGGAAAAAAAAGGACTAAGAACTGATAAATTTACGTGAAGTCTTTGTTCAAAGCATAGCCTAAAGTTTAGAAAAATCGAGGAAGAAAATAATCTTTGCTTTAGTAATGTCATTTACCTTTCTATCTGCTTATGGATGATGTATTCTTTTTTTACTAGTTTAATCTCTGGTTTCAGAAAGAGCTTTGTATGGCTAGAAAAAGTTGTTGAGAATAGAATGCTATGGAAAAAGAGATGAGATTGTGGCGGTTTGCTTGAGCAGACTTAGAGGTGTATTAGAGATAAATGATTCCTTCTCAACTATCTCTTGAACATTATAGGCTGAAGATGTGTATGACCGGAAAGAGTGTTAGTATTTTCAGTGGTTACAGATAGCAAGAGTTAGAAGGAAGGTTGGGAAAATGAATGTACCTGAAAACAGAAAAATGTAAGTAAGGGGAAGGGACCTCTAGAGATCATCAAGTCCAACCCCACTGCCTAAGCAGCTTCCTAGCCCAGGTTGCACAGGTAGGCGTCCAGGCGGGTCTGGAACGTCTCCAGAGAAGGAGACTCCACCACCTCACTGGGCAACCTGTGCCAGTGCTCCATCACCCTCACTGTGAAGCAGTTGACTAAGTGTATTGCCTTCTTAAAGAAATGTCAAAGGCAGACAGCTTGTGTGCAAAAATCAATTTGCAATTTGGGGAGATCATATCACTGAAAAAGAATTGCAAAGACTGAAATGAGCTAAGAATGGGCCATTAGGCAATTAAAGTAAAAGAGAAAAGGACGTATTTTAATGAAGGAGACAAGACAATCAAGCTTTGAGTTGAAAAATGGAGGAAGAGAATGAGTTTAGAAAAAATGTCAGAAGTTGGCTTAACAGAATAAAAAGCAAGAGATAGTGCTGGTGTTTTGTTAGCAATAAGTTATTACATACTGCTTTTAAATGTTTGGTAAAATTTAAATTTTGAATGTGCAATCATGATGCAGATTTTGGTGCTGAAATGGAACTTAAGCTCAAGCCTTTAAATACATGCGTGTAGTTAGGGCCAATACTGCCTTGCCTTCCAGGTCTCTGTGAGTTCTTGTATAAATTGATTATTCATTTCTGTTCTAGCTTTTGCTACTGGTTTGCTCTTCCAGAAGTCCCTGTTGATTTATCTGGGAGCTCTGCATCTTAAACATTTTATAAATTGTCTGTGTGGGATGAGTTTAATGATAATGAAACAAATGTAAGCACTTGTTCCTGCCACAGAATCAATTTTTAATCCCTTTCTTCAAAGCTTAATGGTGCTTCAAATGTTCAAAGCACAGAAATTTCAGCATCTTGTATAAGGGGAAAAAAAAAAACTAAAAAAACCCAAAGAACTGAACTATGATGGCTGAACTCTTTTAATGAAATAGAGTAATAATAAAATGTTGTAGATACCAGCTCTAAAATAATTCTACTCAAAACATTTCAGTGTTGTAAGTTTAAGAACTCTGAAAACAGACTTGTATGAGGAAAGCCATATGTTAGTAGCAGTATGAGCCCAGTTTGTAATGTATCTGAAGTTCATTGAAATTCCTGAGGGGAAGTTGGTAGGGGGAGCGATTTCAGTGAGGTGAACCATTTGCTGTATACTGTCTTGTTTTGAAAGATCAGAGAAGAAAAATGGAATTGAAAACAACAGTTTATACTGTTTTTAAACACTTGTTACACAATGTTATCTTAAACTATGAACATTTTAGAATTTTAAAAGTATGTGTGAAAATATTCCACTGTTATAAAACTTCTTGAAAGAATTACTGAGGTTTTTTTGAAACGTTAAAGCTAAGTTACTTTGAATCCTGGATGTAATTGAAATACAAATAACTTCAGGAAATCACAAAGTAAAATTAACATTTCTGCCATGGAGAGTTTTACAGGCTTTTACCTCTTGAATTTTAAAATTTGATGACATCAGACTAACCTAGCTTAGATGTTTGATGGACTTCTGAGGAAGAAGATGAACTATGTTCCTAATAAACTGTACTGGGAGCATATTCTGACGTTATCACTAACCTTGAAGAGCAGTGATGTCTCCAGATTCTCTGTCTGTATTATTCCCATAAGAAGTCAATTATCCCAATAAAATAAAAATACTTCGTCCTGTTTTGGAAAAATTGATGATTATTTAAAGAAAAAAAGAAAAAGATGTCAGGTATAGGATTTTATCTTCAACAATAGTCCTATAGTCTCTGTTCCAACTAGAAAGGTTACAGGTTGGTTCAGTGTAGCTCTCAGAAATAATTTATGCACCGCTGTTTTCTTAGTACTAATCACTGTTTGATTATTATTTACTCAGCTTGTGAAAATGGAACTTGATTTTTTTTTAACAGTTGTGAAAAATGCAAGTGATATCAGATACTTCCTATTCTCTATACTAATTTGGAAGTAACCTAACACTAATACTTAACACCAGTGAAATGCCTTTTAGTAACATTTTTTGATAGATATTTTTCATTACCAAATAAAGCCCTGAATTTCTACCCTGGTGTTTACATTGCTACAATTTTCTGTGACGTTTGTCTTGTGATTGTGCACAAGAGTTGTGCAACCATTGTTGATAGGTGCAAGAATTCTGTTCCTGTCAGTGGATTTGTCAGTAATTGCAGATGGAGTAGATATTGCCTTGAAGTGATTATACGATTTGTACCGTTATGTACTGGTTTTACATTAAAACAAAAGCTGAGGTGAAAGCACAACTTGTTTTACTTGGGTACTGCTAAAAGCAGCGAATCTTGCAAGGTGTTTTTGTCATCATGTACTGATCTATCTCAAAGAAATAAAGCCCCACTTGCTTTCTTGACAGGACATCATAAATTGACTGATGTAATTCAGCTGGGGAGTTAAAAATGCATTGAAAATAATGGGGCATAACATTCTAGGGTTAACATTTATTCATAGATGATGCAATTAAATAAAACAGGCATTAACTTCAAGGTCAGTCAGTAAAGTAATAAAAGTGAATATTTTAATTGAATTGTAATTGCTTCCCATTGATACATGAGAGTTAAGTAAAATAGATGTCAGTGCTGCAAATTACAGTTCTCTTCCTAATTAATTTATTCCTTTTACAACAATCATCCAGATCCGGACCTTGTTGTTGGTTTATCCATCCATCCAGCTTTCTTCCTGGCTAGTTTTATGATGAAGTCTAGAGGATGTGGTTAAATTGAAATTACTAAGAATTTGCAATACATTGTTTTTCTTTAAAGTCTAAGTCATTTTAAGTGTCTTAATCAATCTACTCCTTCATTTAAAACAAAACAAAAAATAACAACAAAAAAAAGACAACAAAAACCATACCAAATAGAAGAGTGGATTTACAAAGGCTGCTCCAGAAATATTGCCTCCTATTTTATTATTGTAGCCTGCAGTATCAGAGGAAGATGGTGGTCACATGGCAGTAGAAATTGAATCTGTCCACCAATATTCTATTTTTTTTGCCACATTATATATGGCAGCAAAGGGACAGTCTAATAAAATGACATGTGATTAAGTGTATCTGCAGTAGAGGTGTGTCATTGAATTACTACATGTGGTACATGTGGCACCTGGTTTTTTTTTTTTGGAGACCAAACATGGATGGATGTGAGCACAGTGAGGCAGTGGGAGTTGTGTTTCTGAAGTGGTGATCACAGTGGTGGGTTACTTCTGCAGATTTTTAGGAGTGTGGCATGTAGACTTTTGTTCATCTCTGGCAAAAATGCACTAATCGTGGTGGTGACGGTGTTGAAAAATAGTGTTCTGTAGCTGAGAATCTGTTTTATCAAATAGTGTTCTTCTGCACTTGATAGATAGTTGTAGTTTCCATGGAAATATATAGGGGGCATTACCTTCAGAGTGACTAATGTATAAGCAGTTAATCTGTTTGTTATATATGGTTTGTAAGTATGGTAAAATACTTCATTATACTTTAGCAGTAGGCCTATGGTTTCATCTATGTATGCATTATTATTTGCAATTGCAATGTGGGTTACTGATTCTGTGAACTACTGGTTGTGTTGGTTCTTGATGTCATCAGCAGATGATCTTTATTTTCTCACAATGCGAACTTAGTAAAAACTGAAAGGAAAGTACACTTTGCTAAAGAAAGACAAGCCATCCAGAAGGTAGAATACTATTAAGAAATAGAGTAGTTACATTGCACTTCTATAGATTTTTTTTTATGTAGGTAGGAATAATAAATATTGAAGTGTTTACTGGAGTCTGTACACAGCCAATTAATTTATATTTTGTGTAATATTTGTACAGCAGTTTCTTTTTAGTTACTATGATTTATTAAATGGGAGCTAAACAAAGTATTCTGAAAATCAAGGAGAGGTGAGAGGAGTAATATATTAGTATGTCTGGATTTAACAACTTTACTTTCTGGCTTGTTTGTAATGACAATTTAGTTTAAACAGTTTTACTAAGGAGAGGGACTGAATGTCAGAAAAGCAGTGATATTAATGGAGAATGTTAATCTAATTTTGTGTAATGAGTATTATAAAATGGTTCTCACACATGTCCCATTAAATTCAAGGACATAATGCTAAGTTGTTGTTCATTGGAAGACAACAGTCAATGCAATTGTTTACTGTAGGCACGATCAGCTTTCTCCACAGTGTGTACTACAAATGCATCTATTCTATATTTAATGAGTTGGTCACGATAGCTGCACGTGTTTCATGATCATTTAAGTTGAGGAGTAAATTTGTTTTGTCCTCAGTAGAGAAAATGTTCTCCGGCTAAATCATTACAAGAAGTTTAAAAACAGTGGGCAAGCAAATTCATATCTATTATAAGATGATGATATAGGAAGCAGCTGGATGCTGTATTTTTTTATTCCAAAATGAAGACTGTATGCTGTTGATATTGTAAGTCATTAAAAAATATTCATCCCAAGTCTTATGTTGATCTTTAAGCTCTGTATGATAGTTCATCATTTTCTAATTATATTTTTATTTGTGTATCTATATTTCCTTGAGTAATCTAAATAAGTTTATAGCAAAGAGTATAGATACAGAATATATGTACACATATATAGAGTTTGTACAACATAGATGAGAAACACGTCAGAATAATAAGACAAACCAATACCCAATTTAGGGTTAATCAGTTAACCTCATCTGATAATGCGTGAAGTATGTATACATTTAAGTAGTCTTCATTTCTAGAATAAAGGTAGTTTTTAATGAACATCTCCTTTATTTACCTTTTTTACTCCATTGTACTTTATGTGGCAGATTAACAAATATAACCTGCTAGAAGTATCCACGATTGGCCTGATGATACAGTATGGAAAATGATAGGATTTTGAAATATATTAAAAAAAAAATAAATTGCTTTTCAAAGCAAAGTAAGTATATTGAAAATAAAATATTTTGAATTGATTTTCACAAGCATAGATGATCATTATCTTCTACGTAGCAATTATTCTGTTAATAAAGAGCAATAAATCACTACCAAGAAGAACAGAGGTGGAAAAACTGTCCTCTTTCATTTTAATTATTAAGCAGTTTGTAAAGTGTTTCCTCAAATAGGGAATTTTAATGCACTTTAATGAAATATTTAAAAACTATTATGTTTTGAAATTGCACTCACACTTGTTAATATAGTTTCACTGAAATTTGAATATACCAAGAGCAACATTGTAAAAATTAAAAGACATATCAGTTATTTGAACCCAGCAAAAACTTTATATAATAGTAAACCATACATTTATGTAACAACTTCCATCATCAGTGAGCTAAAGTGCTTTGCAAGGAACATGCTTTAGAAATTGCTTCTAAATTGAGGCATTCTGGTGGCAGCTCTTTGATGATAGCATTATATAAAGTAGTATACTAGGAAGAAATAGACAAGTATTGTGATGAGTACTAATAAATGTGATCACTGGGAACTTTCCAGTGTACCTTCACTTTTAGAAGTCATCATTCTGTTTTTCTGTCTTACTTTGAATGTTGAGAACTTTTGAACACTCAGTCTCATATCCTTTGGTTACTCTTTGATGAGCATGTCAGTTCTTGAAACGGTTTCTCTTGGGTGTTTTTTTTTTTCTTAATTGGCAGTGCTGATTACTGCCAATTATTTGTTTATTTCCTGAGAAGTGACCATGTAGCAGCCCTAATCTGGCGAAACTCATAAAGGCAAAAAGCTAAGAAAGGAATGCAGAGAGGCAAGGTATTGGATCTATGAAATACTAATAAAGCTCACTTTTATTGTCTAGAAAAAGGAAACGATTACAGAGAATTCTTACCGAATATTTTGTGATGCATCAGAGGGTATATTAAGAAAATATATAGGAGATATGAAGAGATTTACAGAATATTCTTTATATTTTATAGGTAGATACTCTTTATATCTCCTTTCTAATTCTTGCCTTTTTTTTTGTGAGATGTGTATGAGCGTTTTGTTTGTTTGGTTTTTTTTAAGGGAAAGTTAGTCTTTTACAAGAATTCACTGTATCTTACAGAAGCTACAAAAACTTGTATTTTAATTTAACGTATGTGCGGAAAGGAAATTTTCTAGTTTCCAACTCAACTTCTGACTTGAGAAGGTGATTTCTGTATGGATTATCTATTATTGTGAACTGATGTGTTTATTTTGCTGATTATTGAAATTTTTAGGGAAGGAAAACAGCGGTTTATCTGGTTGGCATGCAGCACAAAAATAATTGGCCTTATTCATCACAATCATGAAAACATGTTTCCTGAGGGGGATGACAGAATTCTGACAAAGTAGGTTTTCTTTAGGATAGAACTTATTTTAGATATAGTGGGACTAATTTCTATGGTAGATGTGCTGCATAAAGAAAATAAGTTATAACGTTACTTCGTAAAACATATTTTAACACTTTTTTTCAGGTTTAGATCCAGATAAGCACCTTGGAAAAACACTGGATGAAATGGAGCCTTATCTTTTGGAGGTATTACTATATTACTGAGAATACTAATAGACAAAGTTGTAATTTGAATGCAATGCTATAGAAAGTCAGAAAAGTTAACACCCAGTAATGGATGTGACAATTCTGTGTTCATACAATAGGGCCTTTCAAAATTTGAGTAAGAAGTTTATTCCCAAGCATATACTTAATTCTGTTCATAGGGATATGTAGTCATCAAAACATGGAAATTCTTATAGATGGAGCTAGTACAGTTATTTAAAGAAACGTTGTCTAAGAGTAAGACCATATTTTGTACATTGTTCTTTGAGTTTGAAGTTGAAGAATCAAACATTGAGCTATGTACAATCTGAGAGTAATTGTCCTGAAAGTGTGTGTTTGTATGTTGTCTGTGATACTGTGACAAAGAGAGCTTACTCTTCTCTTGTCCTCACACACATTAAAAGCCCTATCCTGGTTTCAACTGTGACAGAGTTGATTTTAATGATAATGTCTGCTATAAGGCCACGTTTTTACTTCATTAGAAAGTCAACACACTGATCTAGAAGTTGCTGAGCAGGTGCTCTAAAGAGCCAAACGCTCATAGGCCTCTAGAATTTCCCTAGTTGGAAGGGACCCATAAGGGTCATCAGGTCTGACTCCTGACTGTGCTCAGGAGCACCAAAATTCCAGGCCCTATGTCTGAGAGTGTTGTCAAAATGCTCCATGAACTCTGGCAGCGTGGTCACTGCCCTGGGTAGCCTTTTTCAGTTCCTGGGCATCTTCTGGTGAAGAACCTTTTTGTAATACCCAACCTGACCCTCACCTCTCTGCCAGCAAGGAGACTAGAAGAGCTGGGAGAGGACAGAATTAGGACACATGACCCAAACTGGCCAAAGGGATGTGCCATGCAGCATGGCACTGTGCTGAACAAAAAAGCTGTGGAGAGTTGATTTGAGGGGCAGCTGCTGCTTTGATACTTGCTGGTCATCAGTCAACAGATGGTGAGAAACTGCATGATGCATCGCTTGTTCTGAAAAAACTAAAATAAATGTAATCATTACCATTTTCTTCTGTGCTTTTCTGTCTTAATACATAGTTTTGTTCACTGCCAACTCCCAGAGGAATGAGGGAGAGATTTGGGAAGAAAGATGTAGAGCTCATGAGCAAAGTATTTGTAACTGCTTATTGGGTCGTTGTCAGGGAGGCTGCACAGCTGCTGCTTGTGCATGTAGCAGTTTCCTCTACATGTGCATGCTGTGAAACTAAAAGTACAGATAAATTGCCTTTTCTGGATACATAGTTGACTTTAAGGAATGACTAAAAACAAAGTAGTAACTATAAACTTCACAAGTATTCTGATTTGAAAAATTATGCAACCTGATGAGTGCCAGAACATCAGAAATCCTGGTAGAATGTGACAGCAAGGTGTTTACACTTTACAGGACGGAGGAGAAACAGTTTATTGTTCTGATCAGCATGTTAGTTAAAAGGGGAAAAGAGCTTTGATATCATCTATGAAATTACTTAATTTTGGGGAAAAATGCTGCCTAAATTTTCAGTCTTCTGTTTGTGTTGAGTGGGGAAAAAAAGTTAAGTATTAAGTGGGAAGATCTTTGAATTTATTTTGTATTATTGTTCTCTGTACCTACAGGAGATTCAGTTCATGAGTACAGTGATGATCCATGCTTTTATCATGATTATAGGTTTAGGACAGTGGCAAGAAAAGTTCCTGAATTATTATTTTTTTTCTATATTGTAAGTCCTTAATTATTGAGGAATTGCTATGTAATTGCTAAATTACTAAATTGTTCTCTTGTATGAAGGTTTCTTACATACCAGGAGCTTTTTACATTGAAGTTTTATTGGCAACCTGCCAAATCTCTTTGGAATTTATTAATAGAATGCTAAATGTGTAGTATGGTATTATTTGTTTGTACTTCTGTCCCTACTAATAAGAGGTTTTTTTAGTCACTTGTGGACTTACCTTATAAGTAAATCAGCGATTCTGGATGTAAAGAGCATTTCTACATTTACATAGAATTTACTAGCTGCTACAATTTCTGATTTGGAAAAAGTCTTTGCTTGGGCAGGAAGCACTGGAATTCATATATTCTGTATTATACTCAACTTCATTCAGGAAGTCAGCTTTACTCTGTCTGTTGTTCCCAAGATTAAAAGATACGTTTCCGTTGCCGTTGATAACATCTTTAAAATACCAGTCATTAGTGAAATGCACATTAAATGTCTGTTCTGTGCACAAGAGCTGCTGTCCTCGGTTCCTGTTGACGTTAGTGGGAACTGAAAAATTCTTTAGCATCCAATGTAATTGCTATCAAGCGTGATCCTAAAGCCAATAACATTGATAAAATGGATTTCCCACTACAAACATAGTTAAGTGTCTTTTGTTTTTTGAGTATTTAGTATCAATTGCCTATAACTATTACAGGTACTAATATTTAGAAGTAGAACTACCAATTTTAAAAGTGACTTCTTTTCACTGCTGAAAATGTTTCTGTTATGAAGATCTTGTCTAGGTTTCTCTCCTTCATTATAATTACGGTTTGTTTGTGGGGCTTCAATTAGTTGTTTATTTTATGGGAACTCCAAGAAGAATAAAAGGTTTTGACTAACTGTTTGTAGGTTGTCCATTCTTATTGCATCAACATTAATTATTCTTGATGTATTTGTCCTGTAGAAATCTTTTTGCTATTGTCGACAGATGAAGTTCTCTCTTGTGTCAGAAATGTAATTTATAATGAGCGCTTGATTAAAGGTTTTTTCTGTTCACTTTCTTTTGAAGAAAAGGAAAATGTCTTCAATAGTAAGACATGTTAAATCATTTTTCTTAATGTATTACAAAGCAGATTTAATTTTTCCACCACAAGACCGCTTAGACCACAAGGTCTCATAGAGCTTTACGGGGGTAGTGTTTCCTCAGATCATTTACCCTTTACCCTTTCCATCCAAAAAAAAAACAAACAACCAAAGTTTGAAGAGGACTTAGGACTTTTGTTTAACTAACTGAATTTAAATGAATGTGATATGATCTGAATTTTTCCTTCAGAAAAAGGCAGGGACGCCCCTGTGCTCAGAGCATGGTGCACTTAGTTGATTACTACCAATTGATACAGTAAATTAATATAGAATTACAATGAGCTGTTCAACAGTTGTGTTCGTACTGAAGCAAATGAACTTTGGTTCATGCTCCATGGTCACTGATGTTAGTCGTGTCTTATTTGAAATTTACTGAATTATGCAATTATCTGTTTTACTGTGATTCCCAGAGTTTCAGAAATAGTTATAAATATATTTATTTAATACACTTAGAAAACATATTTAGTATGATTTGGAATGTAAATAACACATTGTTACCTCTTCAGTTTTTGCTTTTGCTTTTTGCTTTCGACTTGGAAAGTTCAATTTATGAGAATTTTTGTTAAATAAATAGTTATTTACAAAAATATTGAAGCAATTGTTAACTCTGTTGTCAAACATTTTATTTGTTGTACACTGCTATGTAAAGTGCTACATCTTGTATTAATTTACGGTACAAATTTCTCACATAAGTGAACTATGTATGCCAAAGGGAGAGAGATTCATGTACCTGAACAAACTTTCCAGTCTCTTGTGAAAGAATGATTAGGATTTGATCTGATTTGTTTATCTGAGTACTGCAGTACCAATTCTACTTAAAATATAAAACAATGGTAATTCATAGATAATTGTGATACATGATACAAAGAAATCAAGAAGCTTTCATGTGGTATTTGAGTTTTTTCATTATTTTAATCAGTGGTCTTTTAGATGGTACACACTGAAGTTTTTGGCAAAATGTATTTGAGTGCTTTAATGTAATACCTGTGTATTTAAATTTTCCTTTTGTGTTAGGTTTCTGAGAAATATGGTGTCCATGTTTGTGGAGAAGGTGGAGAATATGAAACATTCACTCTGGACTGCCCTCTCTTTAAGAAGAAAATAGTTGTGTAAGGAACAGTTTCTTCCATTTCCTTATATTAAAGCAATGGAAGCATTTTCACATTTAGCTTCAAGCAGCTTTTGTTGTTGGCATAGTTAAAAACGTGTCCTCTAAGTTCACAAACACTCACTTTGTTTAACACTGGCCAAGTCCTCTGAAAACCTAAATCAGTACCTGACAGGACAAGGCCTTCATAGAAAGCTATAAACTTCTTAGACATTTGCGCTTTCGTTTACTTGCTGATTATGGCCTGCAGTAAAACTGGTACCTACACACTGACACTTTTATCCTTTCATGAAGTGTGAACTGCCTGTAATATTTATCTTTCATTACAGCTACATTTGATAAACTGCCACATCAGTAACCTGTGTGTTCCATTAACTCTGTGTGTGTGCGCGCGCAAGTGAGTGTATGTTAACAGCTTAGAATGATAACAAAAACATTTTTCTTCCATTATTAAAAGATATTTTAAATACTAACATTGGATGAATCCATCCAATATATACTGAGTAGCTTATTCCTTTGTTGTGAATTGCTGAAATCTGTGTAGTGGGATATGAATAATGTTTGGTTTATTATTGATCTAAGTTTCATGTTAGTCTGTTAAATAGCTAAACCTGCTTGCTTTGAGTGTGATGTTTCTACTGCTGTTCCTTTTCTTAGCCAAGTAAACAGACCCGGAATCATGTATTGATGACGGTCATCTTATGGAAGGTCAGGATTATTGTGCGTATAGACATGGTTAAAGCTTTCACAGTGAAGATCTATTTGTTTCATTTTTTGCATACCACTGGTATCTGTCTGTATAGAGCAGAGAACCAGAAACTGTTCAACTCTGTTCCATTAAAGGGCATTAGGGAGAGGAAGAGCAATAGATAAAATGTGAAAAGTTTCAGAAACTGCTGTAGTGGAAGTCTGTTCACTGACTGCGTGACTTGTCCAACATAGTCAACTAAAAACCTAGATAATTTGAGTCTGGAGGTATTCATTTTTGTATTTAACATCTGATATGAGTTCTACTGAAGTAATAAAGTCTTTCCAGTTCCAATTTTGTTGGAGAAATACAGCCTGTTACCAGCTGTGGCCTGTTCAGCATTCATATTGCAACACTTGCAACAAAAAGTATACTTCAGAAGAAGGGTAGCTACGTTTTAACTGATTAATTACACTTGTGTAAGGTTTTGGCATAAATTTGTTTAGTTTATTGTTTACATTTTTAAATATACTTGATGTTTTCTCATGTTACAGATTATGTCTGGGTATTCCATTGGAACTTGATGTACAGTTCACCAGTGTTCCTTTGGAAGAAGCTCTTTGCGCACCTGAAATAGGATGTTAGTTTACATAACTTCCAACCCAAGCTATTCTGTGATAACACATTACGTAGAAAACGTCAAATCTCATAAGAAATTTTTAGTTGCTGTAGTGTGGGGAGAGAGTGCTTTTTATCCTTTCACCAGATTCTACAGGAATTATATTTAAATAGAATTTGAGGACATTTTTAGGAGAGCACAATGGTTTGGTATCAGCCAAATATTAGTTTAGTAAGAATATCACAATAATATTCTAAATGTATTTCTCTCTATGAGTAGTTTAATAAGCTATTTAGTTCACTAAGAATAGCAAAAACGGAGATGGTGTGGGTTGAAAATAGGAAAAGGCAAGTACATGAATCAGTGGTAATTAATAATAAATATATACATGGTAGGCTTTTAAACAGTTATTCAAGCTAGTTCTAAATATACATTTCTATAGTGGAAACTGAATAGCTACACTGAAATTTTGTTTCTCAGTCTTAATTAGACCTGCTTAGCTCTCTCCTACTTCGTCATAAAAGTATACCATTTAAGGGCCATTCCTGTGAAAATCTGTTACCTTATGAACTGTTACAATAAAAATCTATGTAATTTCTTTTTCATTAAATGTTATGTATAATAATTTCTTATTTATGATTTATAACTTAGTTTTTATTCTTGTTTTTCATATTCAGTGGGTGAATCTAAACAGACATGGCTGAGATATACATCCTGATAATTGTTTGTTTGTTTTTTTAAGCTTAAATGGCATTTTAAGAATTACAAGCAAGAGGTTAAAACCTGTATGAATTTTTCAAGGTTCCTAAATACCTTAGAAACATTTTGCTAGAGGAAGTTTCTGTGGAAATCATTGGAGATTATTCTTTCCTGTACAACAGTTACAGTGTATTAGCTTTGGCTGGCTGGCAAATGTCCACCAAGCTACCTTTGCACTTCACAGGTGAAAAAATTAAGGTGAAAAAGCTCATGGGTCAAGGTAAGGTCAGAGAGATGGCTTAGTCATATTACCATCATGGGCAAAACAGACTTGATTTGTGAAAAAGGGCTGCTACAGTGAGCAGCTAGATTAATATGAATAGGCTGCAGCTTCAGCTAGGAACCTGCTCCTGCTTTGGCTCTCCACAAGCTATGCCTTTTCTCAGGCCACATCCAACTACTCCTCCACAGACTCATCTCTATGGTCAATGTATGGAGATCTGCTCTGTGTGTTGCCCCTTGAACAGCAACTTGGTCCACCCTAGACTTTAGTGTACTTCTGTTCTGCAGCTGGAAAACTTCCTGCCCTCCTTCTTTGCTGATCTTGGTGGCTGCAGAGCTGTTTTTCTCACATTTCTTTTTTCACTCCTCTCTTACAGCTGTCGTGAAACATTTTATTTTATTTTTTTTTTTATCTTTTCTTAAATAAGTTATTCAGAGGTGCTACTTGTGTGGCTGATGGGCTCAGCTTTGGTCAGTTATAAAGTCCTTTTTGGAGCCAGCTGGAACTGTATATGGGGACAGTCCCTGGTCTCTTCTCACAGAAGGCACCCCTGCAGCCTCCCACACTAAAATCTTACCAAATATGCTTATCATTCACAATGCTACTTTTGGGTATTTTCACTGGTTACTTATTCTGTCGCATGAAATTTGTGACTGTTTTCGCATTGTCATCTTTGAAAAAGGAAATCTGCTATATAAGGAAGAAAGTAACCACTATGTGTCAGTTATGGAAAAATGGGAGTCATTTTAATGTAAGAATGTATGGTTATTTTTGCTTTTGAATATTAAATTGTCTTGCAAAACCATTCAATCTTCATTAAAAAATATGCCTCACAATCTAAGCATGCCAAATTGAGTGAAATATTTGAAAATAAACAATATTTAGCAGAGAAACAAAGATCTTACAATAAAAATACTCAACCAGGAGTCAGATGGATTTCATCTGGTTTTACCAGAATGTCTTGTCAGTTTTCTTATGCTCAGTATTTAAGACATACCAAGCATTTCCTGTCTGGCATTACACTCAGATTTATAGTACAGTTGGCACCTCTGGAAACCATAGTTTTTGTCTATGGGAAGGCCATCTAATGTTATAATAAAGGCCCATTAGAATGTATGGAATGCAGAGTGCTTTAATTTGTTTTCTAAGTTGAATTGATATATTGAAAATATTTTGGAAGTGTAATTTTGCATTGATTACTTCATTGTTAGCTCTGTGATTAGGTTTAGAATCAAAACTAAATATGTAAACTTGAGGAGAAAGAAAAATGACAAAGAAGACTTGACCTAACTTTTGTTTGTTTTGTGAAAATATTACTCACTGTATTAAAGTAATTTCCCAGGTCTTCAAGATTATTTGAGGGATCAGATAATTAGGACAGTTTTTCAAACTAACCCTAATCCTAGTACCAGACTTCTCCATTGCTGTTGTTTCCTTGATTTCTATCAATGTGCTCCTACTAGTAAAATTTTCCAAAGTGATTTTCTACTCATTTGCAAAGTTTCTGTTTCAATTAGTAGGCACTGTGATCGTTTGAAAAGAATTACTTTAATCTTAAGGGACTATCTTTAAGACCTAACAGAACAAGTGATATTTCAGTCTTATAAGTCTTGATAGTTACTCTCAAGAACGAAGCTGTATAATCAAGAAATTAAAAGCTCATTAAAAGTGAATTTCTTACGCAAAAGGTGTTTATTGTACAATATAGTGATGGTGATTGTCTTAAGGAGGTTGATTTTAAATCCTAAGACACATTTTACAAAGCAGATATTTCTGTTAATTTTACACTTTCATTAGGCAAGTGGAATCTGGCCAACTTCAGCTGTTTCCAGTTTGCATGTATTATTACTAGAAATCTTGTTTGAAATCCCCAGGCCAAACTCATTTAATACCGTGCAGTTTTAAGAGCTCTGTGATTTCAAGAACGTTAACTGCATGTCTTCAGCATTTCTTATAGGAATTTTCAGGTTTTCTTGTAATGCATCCAAATTTCTCACTTTCTGATGTTTATATCCGAGAGCTACCTTTTGCTTAAGTAGTAAAACCATGCAGATGGATATAACAGATAAAGCCTCTTGTGAATCAAAATGTGACAGATTGTGTCTGTAAAAATAAAAACTACAATTAACTAATTTGAATCAGCACACAGTAAGTTTATCATTGCTACCAACACATTTGGCACTAAAAAGTTGTGTCTAGTAGTTTTCAGTATCAGATGCAAGATGGTCAAATCAGTCAGTTTCTCAGCATGAAATATTGCATGGTGTTAATATTTCAAGAACTAGTCCCTGGAGCATTAATCAAGAAAAACAGACTTTTAAAAGTCTCACATTGATAAAATGAAAAGATTGCATTACTTATTAGTCTCTGGAATGCAAAATAAATGTCAATTATGATTGCATAGGCTATATCTAGCTAAATATCTTTATTCTAATCTGGAAGTATAAATTATTCCTTCTGAAAATTAGTGAAGATAGCATGATGTTCAACAGAATGATTTTTTTTACAGCAAACAGTTTTTCTTAATTGTTGTTAAAAAATATTAATAGATTCTTAATTGTTTATCTTGCTGTCTTTTACACAGTGAGTAAGCATTGGCAATATGTACAATGTTGTACATTAATATATAGTTCTAACAATGTTGCATTTCAGTGATTCCGCAGAAGTAGTTATGCATTCAGCTGATGCATTTGCACCTGTGGCCTACCTTCATTTTTTGAAAATGCATCTGGAGAATAAGGTAAGTAAATTCCAAATATAATCTCTTTTTAAAGCATGTTTTTTTGTTACATTGTCACAGTTTGGAGATAAGCTGCACCTTCTCATTTGTGTACACTGAAATAAAGATGTATGCATTTAGTTGAATTTCAGAACATGGCATATGAAAATCCCAATATAAATGCTTCCTTGTTGAATGAATGAATGAAGGTAGCATACTTGTGTAGGAAGTTTTTCCTTTTGAAACCTTAAGTTATTCAACCAGCATAGTGCAGTCAAGTAGATATGCAACCTACATTATACAGCTAGCCACAGAGCATAGAATGCATCTGTATTAGGAGCCATATGAACAGTGTTGATTTGCTGAGGGGGGTGGCATCTCTTTATTCTGCTGCTGTTGCAGAATGGGCTATTCTAAAACCTTCTGAACCTCTAGTGCTTGAGTATTAAACATGCTGATTGTTTAATCTTTTCTGTATGAAAGTTACATCTAATGAATGACTTTCAAACATAGAGAAAAGCTATCCAGGTCAATAAGCTTGACAAAATTGTCAGTAGTTAACAGGTATTCCCTCCTTAGTTCCTGATTCCCTGTAATGTGGAGAACAGGAATAGGAAATCCTGTGATTTAAATATCGCAAACTTACGTGTGAGTTAAGAAAGTCAAATGAGTAGGTACTTCTCCTAGTTTCTGTAATATATACATCTTGATTTTCATACTATATGCACTTTTCTATATTTTTCATTTTTTTGCAGGTAAAGTATGTTTCTCTTCCTCCTCAACTTTTGTAAGTGCTTCAGTTTTATTGAAGATTAACTTCCTGACACTACTGCAGTCATCTTCTTATAGTCCTCCCTATTTTTTTCTATGCTTTGCCAATCACTGAACCTCTTCTGGTTGAAGGTATTGCTACAGAATGTTATTGCCATTATTGTTATTACAATTTTGTTTTATTTCTCATCTCTATTGAGAGACGTTTCTTTTTTTTCTCTTCTGTGCATAATACCTGTTTTGTTATCATTCCATACAGATAAAATCTGTGCTTTTTTTCTTCTATTGTGACCTTACTGTTCCCATAAAAAGTAAATTGAGTTTCATCTTGTTTGTTTCTAATTTGAAATTTCTTTCAAATATAAAACAGTAAGTACATGTGAGGAGAATCTGAATGTCAGCTAACTACGTGAAACAAACCCAAATAAGCTGAATAATTGAAAATCTCGTGGCACGTGGTGGGGACTAGTGATGATACATTAATATTTCTTTTGAGGTCCTGACTTCTTTGCTCATGGCAAACTTAATGCTAAAATGCACCATATGTCACTAAAATGTGACAGGCTAGGGAAAATGAAGAACACGAAGCTTTACATAAATCAGGAAAAAGTTATATTAAAATGCGTAACAGTTTTATATAAGAATCAAGTTTTTACTTTTATTTGTATAAGTGAAAACAAGCTGTTTTCCCCTTCTTATGTAGACGTTTTAGATTTGGTTAAAATTTCCTAACAGTTTCAGACAGTATTGTAGTAAATATTATTTTACATTTGTTGTAGACAAAGCTGTCACTCTCCTAGAGAGGTAAGGTTTACAGAGGCATACCCTAGATTTTGGTGTATAAAGTAATGTCTTTTAAAGTAGAAAGAAAAATAGTCTGTTTTCTGTCATGTCTGTCTCATGAGGAAGAGCATTAGAATCTTTTGACTATAGATTAATTTTATGACATGATAAAATAAGCTAGGTATTCAAGAAGCTATGAATATGGAAGACCAGTCAGTCCTTCTGAGCACAAACATGTTACTAGGCACAGTTTCTCTGCTTGATAGAGAGACCTTTAAGATTAATATGCCCTTAGCACGGTACTTTTAATCACTCTGTCATGCTTTACAAGCCCTACGAAAAATTTTAAATATCAGTCAGTAGTTCAGCAGTTGAAAACCAATCCTATAATAACAAGTCACTGCAGGGGGAAAAAGAAAAAACAACACTACTTTGGAAGAAGTAGTTTTAGTTTCAGACTTTCAAAAAAATTATTGAAAATTGAACAAAAATTCTCAAGTGAGAATGAACAGTGTATAAAAGTAACCACTTATGTAAACTCTGTAGAAACTATTAATAGACTGCAGAGTGATGTGTAATTCTAGTAAGCATTATAACATCTGTTTGTTAACATTTCAGCTAAGATATGTATTTTTAATTTTTTTGTATTCAATTCATCTTAATTATATGCCACAGATGTTATTTTTATGTTCTTCAAATTTACCTTATTATTGTTATGCACTTTTTATACTAGCGTACCTTAGTCTCTGGTGTCTCTCCTGCTCTAGAATGTATTTTCTTTGGATAAATTTCTTCCTGTTTAACTACAAAGCTTGGATAGAAGTTTGTTTTAGATTGTTTCTGGCAGCAAAATAAGCCCCTGTGCCTCGGGGAAAGTAGCATCTTTCTTACTGTTCTGATTTAATATGTTACTGTGCAACCTCAAGATGCATTCTTGTATAATACTTTAAAGTTTATTCTTTATGCCTCCTTTTTTTTCATTAACAGTGACACCAAATCAACTAAAGAGATGATTAGACATATGATTTTAATATTAGAACATTGTTAGAAGTTAGGCAAAAAAGCAGCTTGAGAAAACTTTTTTCAAAGGTATTCTACAAAAGCATTAAGAATAAATAATGCTAATAAAACACTCGTGCTTAAAATTCATGATTGCTTCATCTACTTCATTGTGAAAGAAAACAAGGCCACCACTGTGATGTACACAAAAAGAAAATCTATCTTCATTCCTATTTTATTTTTTGAATGTTTGTGGCTTTACATATTTAAATTGTAAGATGTTCTTTGCTGAGGGGAAGCGATTTCTGAAGCATTTTCCAGTACTTCTAAATCAATCGTATTGGATCTTTTTTATGCATATATATAGCAATATAAATGTAATTGCTATATTTATCAATTAGGGCAAAATATAACTTGAAAATTGCAAGGTTTTTTTTAATTGTCAGCGGTTTGAACTTTCAAAACATTTGTATTTGCCCCATTTTATTCTGTTCTGTTAATATGTTGAGCTATTTTGGGTCTTGAATTATCGGAAACAGAAATTAAGGCTTCTGGAGCTTCTTGTGATAATTCTTTCTGAGCATATTTCTGATAACAGCAGTGAATGTATTAACTGTCAGTCATAATTTAAGATTTGCTCTTTGTCACATTTAATAATGAGTGCTCTGGTCCCTGTGTCCCACTGAGTAGGAATGCATACACATAAAACAATACCAACTGTCAAACTGCAGCCCTTAGGTTAGAGTAGTCTAGAATTAGAAAGAGCCATGTAGCTTTCTATCTACACTTGGCAAAAGAAAAAGAGCCTGTTTAACTGCAACAAATAAAGGGGTTGTGTTTGATGCTGTACTTCCTTGTCGCATAGTATTGCACTGTATTTACCTANTATATATATATTAAAGGTTTTGCCATAAGTAATTGATATTTCTCCTAGGAAACTTTTAATTTTCATTCTGGATCATAAAGCTATGAGAATCTACAGTTTGTAACCAATAAGTTTGCAAACTTTGTAGCAAATAATTTCAGAGACCTTTTCATTGTACATTGATTTCTTTCAAACACTAGGATAGTAAATCAGGGATTTTCTTTTATGCTTCATTTGGTTGCAGGCTGATTTTTTTGGAGACCTTATTTTAAAGACTCAGTAAAGAATTTTCTTTCCTTTGTGTCTGTGTACTATACTTGAAATACTGCAAGATCTCCCTCATTATTTATATTTCAAGGAGTTATGTTATCAAGGTAAGCTGCAAAGAATAGATGATCATAGCCCTCTTATGTCGTCTCTCTCATGAGCTCTCTACCACGCTATATTCTCATTGCTGCTCAGGGGGAAACCTTCATTTATGGAATTGTGTTGTGATGGGTTTTTATCCCAGTTTCTATGGTGGCAAATGTAAGCTTTATAAGCAGCCAATCTGTTGTTTTCATAAAAGACCACTACATGAAATTTCAGCTGTATCAGTCAGAGTCCTGGTTCCAAGGCTTTTTCAACAGGAGAATTTGGATCTTGTAACACTCATGCATTTGCTTAACTTCATTCTGAGCGTGCTTACATCAATGACAAGAGTTATGTGAATATAGTTAACCATATGCATGTATGCAGGCTCTGATCCAAAATTAGTTTTGTATCACAATGTACAGTGGGTGAGGGAGAAACAGTCTACACAAATGGGAAAATATATTGCTTCTGTGAAGTAACATGAAAATGTTATGTGGTAAAATAGGTTCTGTAAGATTTAATTAAAATATCATTATAGCAAGCTTGGTGTTTGGGTTTTTTGTTTGTTTGTTTTTTGTTTTTGTTTCTTTTTTAATAATGATGAGAATGTTATTCAAGGAATGTCGGTCTGTTTCTGGCAGTCTGTAACTTTAGGATTTACATCCTTAGATTATTTTCTCTATCGACAGCAGAGGAAGACCAACATTTGTATGAGATTTGAATGTAACTACTAAACAGTATGGAGCTCTACTTATGCTGGAATTGAGCCTGTTCTTCTTGTGCCAGGTTCTACACCTAATACTTCTGCTGAAGCCCACACTTGTGCTGCTGTTGAATGTGGTGGATTACCTATGTTTTTGGAGCATTATGGGAGTCAGACTTGAATGAATCATTGTGATATATTGTTGCCATTGAAATCAGTGATAACCTATAGTTATTTTAATAATCTGAACATAAGAAATCTCAGAATTTCTAGGAGGTAGTAATTTCCCAAAATTTAGCAGCTGACCAGCTGCTTGTGTTAAACATGTATAATTTTATTTATATCTGTGAAGCAGTGTTCATATGATAACTTATAAAATAGTGAAAAATTTAGAAACAAATGATCTGACAGCGGATTATCTGAAAATTTAGTGTGTCATACATTTGAATTATTTGTTATTATTAGAATGCTACACAGGAGTACTGTAGGTTACACCAAACCATTTGTAGGTCTCTGAGTCTTAATACAGCTCCATGAATTTTTTTTATGAAGCGAATTTACAGAAAAGATGTTTAGAAACATACTTGAAAAGTCTTCACAGTTGGCATAAAAATTGAATAGGTGCATCATGTCATAAATTCAATACACCTGATTAGGAAATGGAGGGAAGTTACAGATGGCTTGCTATACTTGTACAAGATATCTGCCTTTCTAGATTTCTCAGAAGTTATTTATGTAGAGCTTAACAAAATCAAGAAACGTAGTGGCTGACAAATTGGCAAGCTGGAACTTTTCCTTTTTTGTCAGCATATTTTTATCCTAATAATGATTTGTTAAATTGTTTGTTAACTGTTTACATTCTGTATAATGTTATTGAAGTTAAAACTCAGGTTCTTTAATGAAAAAGGAACAGATGCAAAATAACGAGCAAACAAAAAACAGCACAACATTATCTTAGTGTCATTCATGTCATTATGTCTGTGCATTCTCAAAGGCTTTTACCAAGTGATGTAAATTCTGTATATTGTGTTAGTACTCTTTGAATGTCCATGCTCTAGTTCTAGTTGTTTGTTTCAGGATGGACTTCACAATTTTGCCAGCAAAAGGAGCTAACTCAAGAAGTCCACTATTTGCAAGAAGGATCTCGTAGCACTTTTAGCACTTGATGCTACTTTGCAGTATATGTATATTTCTATGAAGAGCCAACTTGCGGAAATGTTTATTTTCTTCATCTTGATTGTTGTAATCAAGCTTGAGATCTAATTCAGTTACAGATCTATGTTCCTTTTTCTTTATTTTGTAAGTCATAACTGAACAGCTAGTTGGCTCTCAGCTGCTCTCTAGGTGATGGCAAAATATATTAACTGTCAGCAGTAGTCAAAGGTGTAATTCAGTGAATGGTCAGTGGTGCAGATGCTGTTGGATATTTGTGTATTGTAATGCTTGAATGCGCATAGTGTTTGTGTTAAATTGCAGTTTTCGTCTTTGTGCTACTGTTACTTTTAGTTAACTTCTTTTAACCCCTCATATGCCGTTCATTCAGGTCGATTATTACCCTGACTTTCATGCTTTTCTAGGAGAAATTAATAAAATGAGGTCTAAGGAAAGACTATCAGCCCTTCTTAGAGCATAATTTTAGAGTTTAAAGCCCTTATAAATCTCCTCTTGAACCCTGTCAGAGGCAGCAGAACTGAGTTTCCTCTCATAGTAAATAACTTTTTTTGTAATATAGCCTTTCCTGAAAATTTCCAAAACCCTACTTTCACTTAAATTTCCACTTAACTGGTGAAGCATCAATGTAAATATTGACCTCTCGTTACAGACTTCTGATACGTAGTATGAACTAGTGCCTTTTTGTTTTTCTTTATTGTTTTTTTCTTAATATCAAGAGAGCTTTTAAAGTTACAACAAGATATGTTTTGTTTTCCAAAGGAAAGAAAAAATTGTAAAATGTAATCAACTTTTTTTCCTGAAAGTTTTTATATTCAGAATTGATTGGTAACCTTTAATATAGCCCATTATTTGACAGGTTGTTCAGATCTAATTTTTAAAAAACAGAAAATGCAGGGGTCACACTTTAAGTGACCTTACTTCGTATAACTTACACGCTTGTGTGCTTTTCTATATAATATTAATGTTCTTTTTCATTGAGATGTACATAGAAATTCCATATTCAGCATAATCAGTTTGTGGGCTAAAACATTATTTAGCAGTTTTAAATCCTTGTATAAGGCTTCGTATTTTGTCACATTTTTGTCTTGCTCTATTAGGCTTTATCATAATTTCATGTGTATTTCAGAAATGTGAAAAAAAAATACAGACTATATAAAAGACAAGACCTTTGAGTAATGTGTGGAGCTGCATTATGCAGTATCATTTGGTTAAGGTTCATGGACAAATTCAATCATAATTCATTTTCTTTTTAGATGAAGACAAGTAGTGTTTGCCAAGTTAGTGATGCTGAAGTCAACATGTTCTACAGATTAGTCTGCATTGTAAAAGCAGATGAGAGAGAATAGTGGTTCTCACTGTTGATCTAAAAATAAAAATAGATACATGCATATGCTGTAATCACACAACTTCTTGGAAGCATAGTGAACACAGTTTTGGAAGACTGATCCTTTTGCATTATAAGGCACACTGAGTGGTTTTCTCATCCTAGACCCAGTAAAGCATTTCTAATCACAGAATCACCAAAACTGGAAACAAACCTGTTGCACTGCCTGGGGTTGTTGTGGCCAAAGTGCAGGACCCATCACTTACTCTTGTTGGACTTCATCCTGTTGGCCTCAGCCCAGCTATCCAACCTGTCTGAATCCCTCTGGTAGAGCCTGCCTTACACCCTGGCAGATTGACATTTCCTCCTAACTTCGTGTCATTTGCAAACTTAATGAGGATGCACTCAATCTCCTCATCCAGGTCATCAGTAAAGATATTGAACAGGACAGACCCTGATGCTGACCTTGGGGAACACCACTCTTGTCCAGTTGCCAGCTGGATTTAACTCCATTCACCACCACTCTCTGGGCCCAGCCATCTATCCAGTTCTTTACCCAGCAGAGTGTACTTGTCCAAGTCATGGGCTGCCAGCTTCTCTAGGTGAATACTATGAGAGACAGTGTCATAGGCTTTGCTGAAGTCTACGTGGACTAGATAGGTCATCCACTGTGTGGATAGAATTTAGCAAAGAAAGAAGATACCATAATATTTTTTTCCACCTTATCAAGAAATTACTCCAGTGTATAAATTTTGTAAAAAGCTGTTTTATTTATCTCAAAAGTCTGAGCATTCTAAAGCTTGTTGAGTTTGATGGAGTGTATAATCTTTTCATAAGGTGAATGGAACAAAACTTACAGTGGCTGCATTTACTCAAGATTTAACAAGATTTTAAAACTTTTCTTGTAGTCTTTTGCATTGTTTCAAGTGTTTACTGTTAGTGTTAATGATTAAGATGATGCTAGTATGCTTCTTTTTCCTTTGCTTCACATAGTTGTGGGTTTTTTTGTTTTTTTTTTTCAAACATAGCTGTTCTGCAAAATTGCGGTATAGTATTTCTTCATTATAATATTGTCCTATCTCTTTTCACAAGTTTCCTTGTTTCTCATATTCATTGTTACTGCTATCTAAATCTGGACTTTGATCTCATATGGTGTATCACTGGGAACATTGTATGGTGGTAATTCTACAATCTAAATACTTGGAAAAACTGTTACTGTTTGTTCTTCCATTAGTTCTTCTAAGCTTAGGTGCTCGTCAAACTGTAGTGGTTTTTGAAATTGAAACTGAGAGCTTGAATTATGAAATATGATGATTTCACATTGCTTGGCATGCTGTTTACTGATTATTTTATAATTTTTGTTTCAAGCAGGAGAAATCTTCAGATACTTTTATGGGCAATAGCTGCTCTTGTGAAGTAAGCTGCAACAATGGTGATATTTTACCTTCTTCAGAACCAGATGAATCACAGAGTATCAGTCCAATCACCTGGAAGTCTTTGAAACATAGTTCTTTAGATTTCAGTGAGTTTTGTGCAACCTTCATTAGGAAAGTAGTAGTGAATATTTAATGTACTGATGGGGAGGGATGTAGCTGTTAAAGACTATAAGACAGTTTGTGCCCATTAATAACCACATCATAAAAAAATTTTCCTACTACAAATAAGTTTTCTGATAGGAATCACTAAGTTTGTGGTAATGAAACACAAGTTATTATGCAGAAGAAACATAACCCAATTCTGTCCTTTTCACGTTAATGTTTGTAATTTGCCTAAACTAAATTACTATAATATTACTGTCATTACAGTGGAGGGAATTAGTTATTTAGAGGATTATACCACCACCTGTATCTTAACTCCATTTTAAACTGAAAATATAAAAGAAAACTCTAAAATGAGCAGTAAAATGCTATGATTTGTCTTGTTTACATGGACAGACTTGTGTCTGTCCTATTAGTAAAAGCAGTCACAGGGTTATGTACATGATCAAGTTTAGCATCCTAACAAGTTACTGTCTTTTAGGTGAGCTGCAGAACAAATCATATGCGTGATACAGCATTGCCTCAAACATGAGATGACTAACACAAAATAAACTAGTGCTCTTAGACTGGTAACTCACTGAAGTACCACAGTGTCACTTACACTCTAAACCCAATGATTAGTAAACTCTGAAAAGTGAGTTTCATAGTGTAACATTGTTTGATATTGAGTGGTGCATGGGCACTTTAATATGGATAAATTCCAGGGATGTTTAAAACAAACAAAACAATAATATCTAAGCAGATTAAGCATTTGCTGATTATTGGAACCATGTTAAACCTTTAACTTCTGTTAAAATTTGAGAGGTAGCTTTGAAAATCTGTTTCTCCATTGGTTGAATTGTTTTGAAAATTATAACTTTTCAATATCACTTCTTGTAACATGTCTTTATCAGAACAAGTGGAAAAATTGTAAAAGGTCAGTGGAAAAGAAGTAAAGGAGGAAAGAAAATAATGAAATTCTCAGCTAAATGCTACTTATAAGCACATTTTCTGAAGGCAGTGTTGGAGAAGTACTACTTTGTTTGACAAGTACCGTTTGGTAGCTTGAATACCAGCACGCTTACTTGTAATATTTCTGTAAATGACTTATGAAGATTTTTTAACAATTTATATTGCCTTTTTTTTTTTTTTCTTTAATGCAGTTCTTCTTACTTAAACAATTTAAAATGTATTCTTGGTTAATGTGACTGTTTTCATCTCTGTAATCATAGTGCTATTACTACTTTCCCATAGGTAAGACATACAGAAGTTCAGGAAAATCTGTGAGTGGTTACCAGTGGTTTTCATGTATCACTGCACACTTTGATCCATCAAAAGGCAAAAGTGCTGAAGAGACAGCAAGGGAAGCATTTTCATCTCTCCAAGGTGATTTTTTTCAGATAATCCATTATCTGCTGCTAATTATTCTTTTTCAAAATGGTATTAAATAAGGAGTCTGTATTGCAATGTGATTTTGTAACTTCTTAGTGTTGTGGTTGTCAGTTTGTCACCTTTTCTAGTGTTTGATTGGAATCATCGTTGGCTTTAATACTGAACACATCATAATTTGACTTGCTTTGGAAGCCCTAGAAAACCAGTACAGTGTTCATGTCACTGTGATGCGGTTTCCATAGTACTTACTGCCTTTATAGCTTTCTTGCAATATATGCGAAGTGTGAGAATGCATGTGTACTGTGAATGCTGTCTACCTGCTAAAACACTTTTGTAGCTACTATAATTTTAAATTAAGTTTTCTAGAAAACTGTTGAACATTCTGGCATCTAGGATTAGGTCAGTAGCAGTAAATCTTGCTTACATTCTTAATGCAAGGGAGAAATTGCTTTCTTGGAAATCATGAAATCCAAGTTCCTTACTATCCTGTCCCTTACAGATATTGACATGTGTCATAGTTTTATAATTTTTATTATTGGTATTCCACATCATAACATCATGAAGTGCATTGGGAGTTAAAAGAGTTGATGCTCTAGCTCCATGTATCATTGATAGTTACAGGTATACCTGTCTCAGAAGAGAAGAATTACGTACCCCTGAGGACTTTGCATTGCTTTATGTTCTTACATTTTTCTGCTCAGAAGGAAAGATAAAAACTGCTTGTGTGTCACAGGACACTCTCCTTTGGGATCGACTCAGCAGTGGGTGCTCACTGCCATCTCGCCTTCATGGTTTAGTGTAAGGCCTTTGGTTTATCAGACACTCTTGCTCATTTTATTTGATTTATTAGCTTCAATTCCAATTATATTGTATTATATTGTGTTATTTTGCATCCTGATATCTTATTTAATAAATTAACTTTCCTCCTCAGATTTTTACCACTGTTTTGTTTTTAGGCCATCTCTTTTTTCCTTTTTCCCTTTCTCCCTTTCTGGGGGCATGGGTCTGTAGACCCCCCACCCCAATCGTCATGGAACTGGGCCGAACCAGCCTGTAAACCATTGACAACATGTAATACAAAATGTTCAAGTGTTTTGTTTGTTGTTTTTTTCATTATAAACATTAGATAAAGCACATTTATGCAGTCTTCATTCATAAAAATGGAAATAATTCTCATTAAGTATATTGGTAGGCTCAAATTCTTGCTCACAAATTCTTGTCAAGTATTGTGTAAAATCATTATTTTGATGTGTATCTGATTTCATGATTGCATATAGGATGATTAAGTAATAAGATTAAGAAAGGCATAAAGAAGTTGTTTGTCAAAGGTCTTTAACCTAGGTTTTAATTGCTTGGAATTCAGAAAGGTAGATACGCTTAAATTTTTAATAAAACGGGACAGTATTTAGTGTAAATAAAATAGGCAAGATTTTTAAATTAAAGCAAAAGAAATCTGTAATGTTTTATTTCTTTCTCATTATATTTGAGTGGATATCTGCTGCTACAAATATACATTTTTGCTATGGTGTTACATAAAAGAAAAACTGATTGTGTCTCTGACTAGTTCAGTAGCCTGTTGCTTTTAGCACATCTTTCATTAGCTGTTATATTATTTTTGTAAGTGGTTGTTGAAGACTGGATGAATTAAGACATGACAAAAGAAACAGTATGTTTTTTGGAAACTAAACTGATTGGCAGATATCCACAAGGCTTCATCTGTGGTCATACAGATGCAATCTGTATTGCAGTTCAGTACTTTACATTTTAAAAATGGAATAGGCACAGTCTTTTTAACCTTCTCTTTCCAGGATTAACTGATTTAATGATCTCTGAAGAGGATAAGTGCTTCTAAAAGGATTCAGAAATATAAATTTAGTTGTTCCATAAATTGACAGATTTCTTCCATAAAGCAAGAGGGAATTCAGTACATTGCTGTTTACATTTATTTTCTTAAACTGTTTTTTAAATATTTCTTCAAATGACAAATATTGAAGCGCTTTACGTAAAAAGCATCTTTGGGCCATTTGTACCACAGCGTACCTTCGTAGACTTCACTGGAGTGACATAGTGTTTTATTACATTAAAAATTTGTCTAGAATGCTACTTAATGTAGACAGTTTTGATGTTGCCTTCTGTAGCTCTCAGCCTTAAAGATCGAGATAACTCATTATACATATAAAAGAATAGTGTCCTTTCTTTTTTGTGTGAGAAGCAATTCTGTGTAAGAAAGAATGAGTTTCACTTGGCTGTATTTTATGAATGCTTTGGAACAGTGAATGGTGTAAAATTTAACAGAAAGTCTTTCCTGGTAAGTCCTGGAAATGTGCTATGTGATAGTCTTCTCTTTGGGAAACAGAACATGTTAAGAACCCAAGTGATGAGTTCATCATTTTTACCTTTTTATTAACAATAAATTAGGGAAGTCAATTTTATTATTCCTGCAAGCTAGGGAGATATTATTTCGCATCATACCACTCATTCATGTGAAAGAAAAGGGGATTGTACCTAAGAATATATTTTTTAAAAGTTATAAATTTATCCGAATCTTTGCCTTTAATTTGCTATAATACTGTTACGTGTCCACAAATTAGAGCTTGTTTCGTGGCTTATGCAATTTAGACTTTTTTACATTTTTTTTCTCAAGCATTCCAGATAATGCTGCAGAACTTTTAAATGCTGTCCCACACTCAACTTGATAAAATTCTGGCTGGGGGTTTGAAAAATGTCATTATATTTTTCTTGAGTGATTAAATGGCAGCTGATACTGACCTAGTGATTACTATCGAGCAGTTTTAAAATAAATTTATATTTCTGGACAGAAATATCATTGTGTGGTAATTTCTCAGCTGGTTGTTTCTGGAGATCTACCTTGACTTTGTACAAGCTCTGTGTCAATTGTTTCATAATCTCTTTATCACTTAGCGGGGACTGTCTTTTTCCGTTAGTGAGAGTTTCCTTTTCCCTTGTCAGATTGCCATCACTATTGGCAGTATGACTAAAGAAAGCTGGAATATTTACAATAAAACCCAATGCTGGTGTGACCACATCAACTTTCGTAGAAGTGTTCCTGATCCTGAAATTTGTTTAAAGCCAAAGAAGTGCTTTTTACAAAATTGTTTCACACTAAATTACAGTAAAGAATATTTATACTCTCATGCTGCTCCACTGGTAGACATGTACAGATATATAGATACACACTGTGATGCTAAAGGGCAAGATCCCCAACACTACACCGAGAAGAGCTTTATGTATCTCACTTAAGTTAGGTAACTGCTGTTATAATCTTCTATGCATATGCATTCAGATTATCTCAGCTTCCCAGTACCTTTTCTTTAACTGTTGCGCTTGAGCTTTCCTGTGCTTTCATAATTCCTTCATTTCTCCTGTGGCCACTTCTGTTTCCTATCATCTGTCTTTCCATTTATAACTCTTGCCTAATGCAGAGATTATTATTGCTTTTTTTTTTTTTAATCAGCTTAGACAAACATCTCTCTGGAATAGCACATAAGTATTTGATCTTTTTCTTTGAGAATAGTTATGGATTAAAGGATTTCTTTTTGACCCTTACAGTTTTGTTCATTTTTTATTTAAAATCTTAAAGATTATTATCTGTCATCATCTGAAACAAAACAAAAGACAAACAGGAAAGAAAAGAAAGGATAAAACTTAGTGATTAAAAAAAATTAGGAATGTAACTTATCTATTTGCATGAATGCATGATACTTTTTCTTTTGGTAAGGATTCTCTTCTCTGTGGATAGAACTTATTCATTCAATTTCTGTCTGTTTAGAAAATGAACGTGAGAAAATGTCATGAAAAATCGAGTATTATGTGGGGAAAAGTAGCGTGTTGCAAAGCCTTCAGTTATGTTTAGACAACTAGTTATTACCAGTTTGTTCTGTTGAACAAATACAGTATGCCTGTGTTTAAAATATTTTGTCTTTAACAGCTACATTATTTTTATCCTGCAGCATCTATAACTTCAGAGGGATTGAAACTGAAGGATATTATTTTGGTCCATCTGTATATGAAGAGCATGAAAGATTTCAATGCTATAAATTCAGCTTATGTGACAGAATTTGATTTGTGTCCACCGGCAAGGTAGGATTAGACTACTACTATAGTATATTTATGATACACTGTAATATATTGTATTATTGTTATCACATTTATGAAGCATTTCTACAAATATTTATGTCTCACAGACCTAGAAGCAGACTTTTGCTACCTTTTGAAGTAATCACATTGGGGTACTCAAGTCAAAAACACCGGAGTTGGAAATTCTTGCATTAATATTTTCCATAGGGTTTATAAATGCTCCTCAATATGACTTTACAGAAAAGTAATACATTTTTTGCAAGCATCAGTTCTCCTTCTTGACTCAGGTGAATTGACAAGTGTTTTGTATTGATGGAGTTGTTTGCCTATTAGCGTGCCTCTCTTGATCTTGGCAGTATTCCTCCTAACGCAACCCAGGATACCGTCAAACCTCTGTGGTAAGGGCACACTGCTGGATTTCAATGCAACTTTTTGTAAAAGGACTCATCAGGTCCTTTCTACAAAGCTGCTTTCCAGCTGGGCAATTCTCAGCGTGCACAGGTGCCTGGGGTGTTTCCTCGTGGCAGAATTTTGCACTTGTTGCATGAAGTTCCTGTCAGCCCATTTCTTTAGCCTGTCCAGGTTTTTCTGAAAGGTAGAATGACCCTATAGTGTAATGACCACCACTCTTAGTTTTGTATCATTTGCAAACTTGCTGAGGGTACACTCTGCCCTATCATTGAGATGTTTGATGAAGATTCAACCATACTTGGTTATGGTTGAAAATGAATACTGGACTAAATGTATCTTTGTATCTTCCAAAATGACCTTACATTGTGTGTTTCCATCATCTGATGGGTAGCATAGCTATATTGCTTATTCAGAAAGAATGCAAATATGAAAAAAAAATTATGTCAGAATGAACTGAGTCTGATATTTTCATTCATAGATCCTCAAATCAAAACTAGTTAGTATCCATTATACAGAATTGTGAAAATTGGGCCCTAGTTGAGCTCTGGCATAATGAAACAATTTGTTAGTGTTGAGAATTTAACCCTGATGTTATTTGATTTTAGTTTGCTTATTGTTAGATTTTTTTTGGTTGTTTTTTAGCATCACTGGAAATTGGACTACAAACAGCCAGCCCATGAACATTTTAGTCTACTTTCTTAAACTGTCAAACATAATCTTGCCTTTGTAAATTCTTTGTTTTGTCAGAAGAGCATATCTCTTATAACAGTAGTTTGTGTTTTTAAGCTTCTGAGATACTGTGAACAGTATGCAGAACTGTTATGGTTTGAAAAATTGCTCAAATGTTGATTACTACAGATTGAAATAGGTCCTCTGGATGTCACCTAGTCCAACCCACTTCTCAAAGCAGGGGCAACTATAGGGACACCTTGTGTCTTGGACTATATCTTGTTCATATTTTTTAAATCTGTTGTTCAATACTTTCCATATATACTTTTTATCCCAGAGAATGAAGTGTAGTTTAGTCAGGAGATTTTTAAGTGTAGTGTGAAAATAGCTAGAAGATACTGTTAAGATAATGTACATTATGATATGTTCACATTCTCCTAATCATCTCTAGTCAGAATGTCAGAAGAGAACAAAGAGAGTAGGATGAGGCCTTTTTGAGATACTGATTGTAGTCCAGAGTTACCAAACAACAGAGGAATGGAGTGCTGGTTGTGTGTGTCTGAAGAGGAAAGATTTAATATCTGCTGTAAACTACATAAAAATTTCTCTCTACTGCTATGTCTCTTAAGTTCTCTTTGTGACACTTACTCTTATCCCAATTCAGTGTCCATTTCTTGTGCTGGTGCATGTCTTAAGCCTTCGCATTTGCACAGCCAGACACATAGCTTTCCATGACTTCTTGGAAAGGTCATAAAATAGCAGGTAGAAAGATTAGGAAATTACAGCATAAAGTAACTTTATGGTTATTTTATAGAACATACAGACTTAATTTTTCTTTAGGCTAAAATAAAACCTAAGCAGCAGTTTGCATGACTGCAATATTGCATCATGCTCAGAGACCTGATTGTGGGAGTTCTCACAAGCAATATGCTAGGAGCATAGACTCAGGGGTCTAGATCTACACTAAATTTACAAAATTGTCTTGAAAATTTACCATTCCAAGTGGAAAATCCATTCATCCATGCTTATGATAATGGTAATGAGGAAAAAATAATGCATTTGCATGGGAGAGGAGGGGAGAAAGATAGTTTTCTTGGAAGAAATAAGCAATATGAGAAGAATTTTGTTAAGTTATGTTACATGATAAGTAAGAAGAACAAGTAATTTTTTATTGGATACCTGCTGGGAGCTGAATGACTTTTTAATGCATAGACTGCAAGTATAATTATTTTTCTGTCTTTGAAGCATCATTGTTGGTTTTTTTCTTGTTTTCTTTTTATTTATTTCCAACCCCACTGTTTTTTTTACTAGCCAGATGCAATAGACTTTGTCATTTAGTCAAACAATTTTTAAGCTAGGAGCAAACAAAAGTGAGCTTTCTTACTGAATGTTTAAGTAGGTTTTCCGTGCTATCATAAATGTCAACCAACTAAAAGTGAAACAGAAAAAATACGCTTGGTATTATAATATGTGAAGTTTGTGGAAAGCAACATTGAGCTGCTGCTAATGTTTAGAAAATTGAATATTTAGTCCCACACATGGAAGGAGAGTCAGTGAAAAATGGTTAGTGATCTGATAAAGATGCTCCCTATCCGAAAGCTCTTTAGCATAGCTTATTTCCACAGTTGCATTGTCAAGGTTTTCTTAGTAGCAGAGCTCATATATTCTTAAAATAATGATTTATTCCTTAAACATAACCAAAGATGAATGAACCATAGGCTGTGATACTAGTTTCTCCTTGGTAGTACTGATTATCTTGCTGGAAATGTGAAGCTGATCATCATTTGGAGAGGAGATAACATTGCAAATACTATCAGGTTACTGCAATACTGTAGTGGTTTTTTTTATATCCCTGATAAAATTTCATTATATAATATCCAAAAGAAGAAGTCAGTGTGTAGAATAAATAGTGCATGCAAACTTTGTTTGAAAAAAGATAATTTTCTTTTATTTTCAGAGTGTGTGTGGAAACCCTGTTACCTGATGGAGTACTATTTTGCATTGATTGTCTTGCGCATAGCTGTGACATTGCAACAGGTGATGTGTTAAGTGAGGAAAAACTGGTCATGCATGTACAGAGTATTTCCCACTGGGCGCCTGCTAGCATAGGACCTTACAGTCAATCCATCAAGGTAGGGTATCTTTTGTTATTTCATGTGAGCTATATGTCTGTTTACTGAAGGGGGTACAGTTTATAAGTTCTTTTTCAAGGAAAGTATTTTCTACTGTAAAAAAAAAAATCTGTGACTGTAGAAGTCCCAGAATCACAGAATTGTAGGGGTTGGAAGGGACCTCTAGAGATCATCTAGTCCAACTGCCCTACCAAAGCAGGCTCCATAGACTAGGTTGCACAGGTAGGCATCCATTCGGGTCTTGAATCTCTCCAGAGGAGTCTCCACCTCTCTGTGCAGCCTGTGCCAGCGCTCCATCACTGCACTGTGAAGAAGTTCTTATGCGTATTTGTATGGAACTTCCTATGCATCAGTTTGTGGCCATTTCCCCTTGTCCTATCACCACACACCACTGATAACAGTCCAGCCTCATCCCTTTGCCTCCAACAAACTTTAGATATTTATAGCTGGGGATCAGATCGCCTCTGAATCTTCTTTTCTCAAGGCTGAACTGACTCAGGTCCTCAGCCTTTCCACACAGGAGTGGTGCTCCAGGCCTTTTGTCATCTTTCTGATCCTCTGCTGGACTCTTTCCAGCAGATCCCCGTCTTTTTTTTTACCGGGGGGGCAGAACTGGACACAGTACTCCAGTATTGTGTTAAAAGTACAACTCCAGTAAGTTGTATTTTTAAAACTTATGGACAAAACAAAAGGCAAGCTACATCATCAGATTGTTTTCCTCAATACTGATTGAATTATTCCTAATTGTATTACGAGTAAATATTATTCATATTTAATCTCAAAAACAGCATTCTTTTTGTTGCGTATTGTGATCAGATTGAGTAATTGTCACATACTAATTTTTATAATCTGTCTAGAATATAAATACACTTTAGGAACAGCCAAGAATATTTGAAATTGGTTTAGAGGGAGCAAATTCAGTGTTTTTCAATAGGTTAGTCAATTGTTAAGTGCATAAGCAGTGAAGTTGCTCTTGGTGCCGTTCAACCGTTTAAAAGTACACAGGGGTTGAAGAACTGTACTTTGTTTCCAGTTAATAACAAAGTAAATTGAATATTGCACACTGTATAGGAAGCATGAAAATGAGGCAGCAAAGTATTAGTGATAAGTAGACTGAAAATTTGAATGAAAGCTTTTTGGTATTCAGCTTGAAATCCTCTTGCCCAGCCTGCACCTGCAGAGGTGATGAAGCTATCTCACCTTTTACACTGCAAAAACTCAGTCTGTCTTTACCAGTTTTTCTCTTATGAAGCAAATCTAGCTCAACAGTAGTATCAGGACAAAAAGTAAAAATTTGAAATTTATCATGATAATGTCCCTCTGACCTGTGACAGAACAGTGGCAGAATGATACTAGATTTTAAATTCCACTCAAAATTTTTATATAAAGGTTCTTTTTTCTTTTGAGAATGTTCTTTAAAGATAACCTCCATTTTTCTAAGTAGATACAAACTTCTTTAAGATAGAATATGAGTAATTGGCTTGTAAGGAAAAAAAAAGCAGAGATTATTTTTCTTGGTCCACTCATTTTATTGCTGTAGAACACTGTCTATATCAGCTACTGGAATGTAAGCTATGTTAGAGTGATTGTATTGTATCACGAATGCCTAGGACTTGCAGTGATAATGTGTTATTTTCTAATTGTATTAGCTGATGTAATGAAAGTTATTACACCTTTCTGTAAACCTAATCTCACAGGGTAATGAGAGATCAAAGACTCCATGCTGGTTTTGTAAATCTTATTTACCATCTTTCAATCTTGTGTGAGAAACCTGCAGTAGTGAATTTTAGCTGTATTTTTTGAGTTAAGACATTCGCATGTTTTCAGATTATTATTTTTTTTTTTTTACACCTGACATTACTGGGAGACTGTAACAGTCAGGTGGAATGAAGTCACTTAGTTTATCATTGTCCTCATCATGCTTTCAATGCATCTGTGAAAAGCTTAAGATGATACTGAGAAAGAATTGTATGGTCCTTTTGCCCTCATGTTTCTTGTAAGCATACTTCCAAAGTATTGAAGTTATACCCTTCTAATACAAGTGCCATAGAGTATCTAGCCTATGTTCTGTCTGAGAATACTCAGTCAGAAGTGGATTGCCTTCATAAAAAAAAAAAAGTGCCCATCACAACTGAAACTCTAAACACATAAGTAATTCAAAAGACTATTTGAACTTTGTTTTGGAAAATTTCTTTATTGTTTTTCTACCTGGAAATGAGCAAATAAACTGGAACAGTAGAATTTATTGTACTGTCATATTCTACAGTAATATTTTATGCTGACATTGCATATTTTATATATATGCTTATATATGTATATAATGATATACAATTATCTATGACTTTATTATGTCTGTTGAGACTTCTAAATTTTTCTTGTGACATCAATACTTGCCCTCTGACAGCTGCCAAATTCCAGTTTCTGCCATCCTTCAGGCTTATTCTCAATTTTCTTTTCTACACTGTTTGCACCTAGTAGCATAAACTCGTAGTCTCTCTTAGATCCAGTGTCCAGGTCCCTACAGCTTAATCTAATTTGAGTTCTGTGGCTCAGTGGTGTACAGAGAAGCTGTATTTTGTTACCAAATTCTCTGTTTGTTTTGACATTCAGTTCAAAGGCCTTTTTTATTTTTTCAGTAAGTAAAAAGCTGGTTAATCTAGTTGGAATGGCAATCTTGAGAAAAGGAGAGTCTTTTCTGGGGAAGTGATTATAGAAGAGTCGTATTTTTATTACTGGTGTTATCTGTTTGTCCAGATATCATAATGAGTCACTTAGATTCAGTTTGCACAATATTTAAAATACATGAGGCTTTTAGGTATAGACTGAAGGGGAGAATTATATTTTGTGTACTTGAATATTCCTTCCATCTGCATTTATTTTGCCTTACATGAGTGCTGATGCTTTATACACGAGGTCTGATTTCTCTGATATGAGAATAAGCATGGACAGAGAATGCCGTATACTTGGAAGTAGGACTGTTTATGTCAGTGGGTATTAAGTTGTACAATAAATGGCACCAAGAAAACTCTTCAGATTTATCTCCCCAGTTTCAGGATTAATGTGGAATCTGGTGTCATTTTTGCATTGCTCTCTTTAATAGCAAGGTCCACAAGGTCTTTGTGTCTAGTAGCAGAGTGGTATTACCTGTGGTAGAAGAGAATCAAGTACTCCATTAAGGCTTTGACATACACAAATCAATGGGACCAAATGGCAAAAAATGACAAAAAAAACCTGTCCAGTGGGTTTGTGAGACAGCAGTTTGGATAGTGGTTGTTGCTTTGGAGAGCAAGGCTGACGTTCAGCAACATTCATATTCACACATATTCCAAAAAAAAAAGATGCTTTTTTTTATATCTTGAAAACTCTACTCAAATTCCTTTATCAAAATAGAAAGCATAGCTGCATATATTCCGCTGCTCACAGGGCTGTGAACAGGCATAACATTATTTGCCATAGCTTGAGCTTGCCATTTCTTTCACAGCAGATGTCTTAACTTATTAAATTATTTTATGAAATGACACAAGCCCAAGTTTAATAAATAAGAAAACTTACATGACTGCTTAATAGCAAAGAAATGTGTTCACAGATGCACACACATGTATATGGGTTGAAATATTATTGGTAATGACTGAGTTTTACTCACCAAGTGGCACAAGTGCATGTAATGTGCAATACACTCAGGTTTTGTCATGCCTGTGTGTGTGATGGATATGAGAGGTGGAATCTGCTCTACACTGCATCCTTCTCTCTGCAACATTTTGTTGTCGCCTACGCAGTTTGTGATCAGTCTACATGATGAAAAACATCAGTAGAAGTCACATAATGATATTAAAAGTTTACAGTCTTGTGGGCCTGCATTGCTATCTGTCCAGGGCTGCACATAACAAGCATTTTTGTCAAATAGTGCTGATTTCTTACGTCACTGGTATGATAAAGTCTGATCCAAGTGGCTATTTAGCTAATAACATCATCTTAGTCAGTTTATCAGTTTGAGGTAATTACTCAAAATTATTACTGAAAAGTATTGCTCTGCCAAGGAAGGGGCCACAAGGTTTAATTCTGGGTGTGCTATTTACCGATTAATTAGGACATTTAACTTCATTTTTAATACTGAAGAATTAATTCCATAAAAATTAGTGATCTCGGAGGAGTCAGTTGTCAACTTCTGACAGGATCTCTTTGCCATAATCTATTAAAATGCTGCTTTTATCTTGTCTTGCCTCTGTCATATTTTATGGATTTTTTCATAAACACTGCCTATACTTCATAAATGTCTCAATTTTCTAGTCTATTAACATTACTTCAAAAGCAATTGATAAAAGAGTAGGGCATGCATGAAATAATACACCAATAATGTGAAGTGCTGGAGGCAAGAACAGTGGGTAGTATCTGCGCAGCTTGTGAGCTGAAACAATGAAAGGATGTTTTATCTACTACAATAAAGAAACAAATGATCATTTTTGATAGTAGAAAAAAAAATGCTGGTAATTGGGCAGATGAAAAATGGGTTACATGGAAAATATAGCATTTTTTGAAAATGGTAACCAATTCAAGAAAACAAACATCTGCAAGCACATATTTACATTTTCCAAACCTTTCCCCTTTGATTATGATGTAGTCATTTTCATAATGTGGCACAGTATTTTAAATACTTGCCATGAATTCCTAGAAATGCAAATACACGTGATTCTTAAAGAAATACACATTTGTGAAGTAGGTGTTTGAAACGCTGTTTTCTTTAGACCTTACAATATAAGTTTCGTTAATGAAATTGAACTCTTCATCTTCCCTAAGATTCAGCATCCAAATAGTGATATGGTCAGGAAGCCACAAAGAAAAGTGGTAACATAAAACTAGTAATGCATACAGAATTTATATATATATAAGTATGGTAAATGGAATACATTTATTAAAATCCTAAAAGCAATAGAAATTTTTCAAAGACCTGTGTCACATTGTCTTTGCTTTTGGGTATTCTGAGCATGTATTCTGTAGATCATCTCAGCTCCCACTCACATTAAGGTGACTGTCTGAAATCAGATGTGGAACTGAGATGGTTAGTGCATAAAAACAAATTTATATGCTGGCTTGATACCTGTCTGTCATACCTCTGATGGCCACTATTTTTCACAAAGTGCATTAAGGCATTGTTGCCAGGTGCAACTGCCTTACTTAGCATAATCCTTCATAGTGTCTTCCCCCAAATTCTGCTTCACTCTGTATCAATTTAAATTTGCGAGGTAGTTCTCTGTTTGCTTAAAAAATGTGTAACTGTCTAAACCTTGACTGCTGCTGTTGCTGCCATCTAGGGAGACAGACATCTGTCTGTTTTGTCTCTACAGTCTCATCTCTTCAGATTTAAGAATATGCAAATATAAACCATGGTCCCCAGAAGAGTTTAAATATGAGGAGGTGAAAAGGATGACTGTCATGTTTTGTATGATGAAGGGTTTATTGTGCAAGCTTAGGAAATGCAGAAATTAAGTTTGAGTTCCCTGTAGGCTGATCACTTAATCTATAGCTCACACTTCTCAAATGTTTGTCTGCAGGGTGTATAGGAAGTGTACTTCTCACTTTCCTACTTTATAGTCATAGTCCAAGGGTGAGGAACAATAAACAAAGTGTCAAATTTCAGTGTGGTTAGAGTTTAGGTCTGAGATACTATAGGCATATAGTATCTGGGCTGTTACCAGTTTATACTCAGGTTCCCTATAAAGTGGGAGATTTCTTGGAGTAAAGGACCTATGTTTCACTTTTGCATCATGAAAAGTTCAGAGCATCTTTATTAAGGTACCAACTCATCTTTTTCTTCAACTGTAATGAAAAGGAGGAAGTCTGGATTTGTTTTGTTTTGGGTTTTTTTTGGTGGTTGGTTGTTTTTGTTTGGTTTTGCTTTTGTTTTTTTTCTTTCAAGGAATGATACAGACACTGGAATTTCTTCAGTCCCAGATTGTAGCATTCTATCTGACTTAGATATTGTCCTTCCAGAATTTGTCTCAGAGATTTTCATTGCTTCTAAATATCTAGTTTAGAAAACTGTACATTCACTGTGCTGGCTGATGTAAATACCAGGTAAGTTTCTAATTTAGGAATGTGAATGTAACATCAAAAAAGAAGCCAAAAAAATGACTTGTGAGAATTCTTCCAGTTGCTTAATGGAAAGTAATCTTGTAGGTTTATTTCCTTCCTCTTTATTTTCCTCTACACGTAAATCTCAGACAGCATTTTCCTGTACATCAAAGAAAAAGGACTTAATATTTTTGTGGTTTTTACTTCTACCTTCTTTTGATTGCTCTAAATATGCATTCTGTACTCAGAAGTAAGCTTATGCTTACTGATAGATCCAACCGTTTTTCAGTGTTTTAAATCTGTGATTATGGTTTGATCACTGGCAGATATGAATACTTTCATGATAATGACACTTGTGAAGGTTTGTGACCTGATATTTAGCATTCTTATGAAAATGTTGTGTAATCATTCTACTAACTCTATGAGGAGCTCTGTGTATGAAAGGAATCTCTTTGATTTCTGTTGATATGCTTAAATTTTATGTATAGGAGTTTAATACATAGATGAAAAGTTTACAGCACTGAGATTTAGTAATGAAGATGTGCTGTAAGTAAGTGGCTTGATTACTATGAGCAGCTCATTCCAGGTAACTATTTGTTCCTTTAATTTTACATGAAAATCATACTTTCTCAAGCAAATGAACACATGTAATGCATGACTGACTCTACTGGCACACAGTTATTCCTGATTCTTCTGACCATTGCCTTAGTTTTCCACATAACATCACTTGGTATCTGGACGGTTTCCTTTAGTTGCTTCATGTGTCAAATGCCAGGCATTCATGAACAACATCAAAAGCAAAGGATTAAAAACATAACAGACAAAGAATCACACCTTCAGCTGTCACACTGATTGTCTCAAAGAAAAAAAAAAGAGAGAGATTTGGCTTTGCCATAAGCAGCAATAAATTGCACATTCAAAACCTGTCAATCAGAGAAGTACTTCAGAATCCTTAAGATTCAACATCCAAGTTGAATTAAACCAGAAACAATGAAAGACATGACTATAGTGATCATAAACTTTGTGGACTATTTAAACAAAGCTGATGCTAATGTGTAAATCTTACAGAGAGTTGCAAGAGATCCCTTTGAGATTCAGTAGAAATGTTAAACCTGACTCTCAGTTCCTCCCCTTCATCTCCTAACCTTTGGATTGTTTGCTAACTTTCTCAGGTTCACAAATAATGGTACCGTAGCACACCTCCTACCATCTGCTAGTACGCCATGAAACCCTCAATGAAACCTCAGTCCACTTTTTATGCCAACAAAAAGTTTTCCAGGGCAGAAAGGAGACTTTCTCCACTGATTTCATAACAAAACCAGCCTCTTGGCCAACTGACTCATAGCCTGCTGCATAACTTCTCTATGCCAGTATAGGCCACTTCCTAATGCCCCTTGAAGCTTTGCCAGAAAATGACCAAAATTTGAACAACTGGCATGACATCTCATTTTCACTATGACACCAGCTTGTTTCACTGTTTCCACTTGTATCAGACTAGATAAAGGAGTGAACATGGAAATAACCCTGTGCTTGACCAATGTCTTCATGAACTGCCTTGAAAATAATTATGCTGTTAATGTCACGGTGTATCTGACATATGCAGATGAAAAGTTGATTGACAGGGATTGTAAACATAAGAGTACTGTATGATTTTCATAGTGATTTTCAACGCTAATTCAGTAATGACCAGCTTTTTGCCAAGCCATCTCTTTAACGTTCCTACACTATTACTTTTCTAGATGCTATTGTCATCATCAACACTGCAATGTGAAAGCTCAAGTATGCAGAGAAAATGAGTCCACCTATTTCCATAAAATACAAATCTATTACAACCTGTTAAAAGGTGCAATATGCTGTAAGGTCCTTAAATAAGACATTTAATTATTATTATTATTATCTCAGTCATCTAAAGAGGATTTTTAATCAACAAAAATACTTCTGTGAACAAAAGCCACCTGAAAACAGTGTTAGGAATTATTATCTTAAAAAAAATTTGTTGCTTTTCCTAAATCCTTACCTGTCATATACCATATATCAATGGAACTTTCAGAACATCATTGCTCACCTCCAGCCTCTAACAAAAAATATCCTACTCCTAAAATGTCTTCCAAGGAAATTTTTCTCGGAATAACCTGTCCTAGTATTCAAATATCCTTCTAACCTTGCTCAGCTTATAAGAAGCATACAGTGTGTAATAGAAAATACTCTCAACAGATCTAGAGTGTGTCTTGGGATGAAATGGATACTCTCTAAAGTAAATGAACTATTTATCATCTTTAAATTCTCTTTCAACACTTCTAGAATCATAATAAACTTAATGTACTGTTATGATAATTTTCAAGTGAAAATGAGCCACTAGCATGGCCCCTCTTGAATGGTAAAGAATGACAGAAAACTGTCAAGGTCAAAAATTATCCTTTTGCACTAGTGTAAGCTCTTCCAACAAAACAAAATCTATGTAAACCTTAGTTCTAATCCTTATGGGAAAAAAAAAATAAAAAAAAATGTCTTCAGAAGATGAGAATAAGAATTAGAATTTCTACTTCTTTTCTTTTAATGTGAAATTCTGCTAAAAATGTTCAGTAATCTTATTGCGCATTATAAAGTTCCTTGAACGTTGTAGTGGAAGCTACAACCTGCCTGTCTATGTTTCTCCTAAGTAAAAAAAGTATCTTTTTCTCCACCTTTACCTCTTTCTCTGACATCTAATCTTCTCCACAGTTTCCATTTTTCAAATAAAGATAGCAAATTGATAAATGTGCAGGTCTCATTGTCTTGTGTTTAGCTTTAAAAGCTATTGCAGTGCTTTCAGACCAGTCACCAAAATTATTTCCTAGGAATAGGCTCATTTTTTCCTATATTTTGCTGCTTCTTCGTGTTCCATTTTAATATTTTTTGTGGGAGATCCTAATCAGAGTTCAGGCATCTTTTTCAGAATTATGTATTTGCTATTGACATATTTATTTGGGTCCACTACGTTATTTTGGTACCTCAAATTTTTCCATCCCCCAATCCGCTCTATTTTCATTGGTGAATTTGATGCATGAGAGCCTGAGGGTTGAGCTCAGTAACAGAAACGTTGTCTCTTTCTCTAGAGGTTCAGTTATGTGATTATTGTGACAGGTTTGAAGAGCTCATGAAGTGCTTTCTCTTTGAATTTTCACTAGATTAACTGTTTGTGAGCCGTACTGTGCCATAGATAACTCATCCCTATACATTCTCTACAACAGACAGAAATAACATCTCGGTTCTTTGTGTGGCTGGTATTTCTCACAACTTTAGGTTTGCAAAAATTCCACTCGTTGTGTGCCCATGAAACACACATGGACCAAACTTACCTCTTTACTTCTTTCCTACAGCTGTTAACGTATTTTTTCATAATACACTCTGTAGTCCAGAAAGTATCCCAAACTTACAAGATATTACAAGTCATCAAGTTAGTAATTTCTCTAACTTTTCTTCTTTGCAGAAGTATTCTACTGTGACACTAACATCTCTTCATAAACATAGCCATATTTTTACCTATAGGACTTAAAGCCAGTTAAAGCAGAACTTAACGTGATGAATCAGTGTCCCCCTTATCATTATACACTGAAATAGTACCGAACTTCAAAAATGTGTGAAATGTCTTTTTTTTTCCAAACAGCTTTTGATTCTCCAGATCTGACGTCTGTTTTAAAGTGTGAAACCTCTTTGCTTTTAGCTGTATTTTTTTTTATTATTGAAACTATACTCAGTTGAGTTGGGGAATTCAATCTGAAACACTGTGCTCTCGTTCTGACTTTTTCCTCTTTGCACTCTTTCAATGCAAGTATGGGATCTATCACCCTCAGGCAGTGCTAGCAAAGATAGCAATCATCTTTAGAGCCAGTGCAGTTTGTGTCCATGGCTCTTGGTAAGATCTTCAACCTTTTAAGGAGATAGATTATTGGTTGTTTTCCCATCCTTTCATATTGATTTTGAGGGACTGCAAATCATTTTTATTCTTCAGTTTCTTTAGCCTAAGCTTCCTTTTACTTCTCTAAAAGCCTGGAAAAAAAATTCATTCTTTCAAGACAACATTATCTACTCTCAATTGCTAGAGAAGCACAGAATTCCTTTAAACTACAGGCAATGTTTCAGGGGTTGAACGCATTTTTATCCCTGAGTTCAACTGTACTACTTCTCACCACAAATTCAGTGAACAAAAAATATCCTTGAAATCCTATAAGAGAGTTCTGTTGCAGAGAACATTCTCTTAGCAGCTCTTTTTGATGGAACAGAACAATGTTTACAGAACAAGGTTAGTCGACCTGACTGTTGCATTTTACAGCAGCTTAAAATGGAAAAGCCAAGCTTACATGCATGTCAGTGCCAAGAAATGTATTGTTCTTGGGCTCAAAGAGTCCAGGATTTGATTTTTCTGCACCAGAGAGCAGTTTTTGACGTCTCATTTTTATTGTTTGCAAGGCTAATAGCATGTTTTGAAAGGTTTAGGTATTCTTCCTCCATGACTGCTAGTCTTTTTAAGATAATTTCTGCTTGTTTGTCTTTTGTTACACCTCCAAATTATAGTTGTATTTATTTATATTCTGAGTTTGTGGTGACCTATTCCTACTGGTTCTTGAATATGAATGTAGGAAAACTTACCTTACAGATGACGTTTTTACATGTGTTGCTCCCTGAACCATTTCTCTCTTTCAGTGAGCACACTGGCTTTTGTAACTTGAAGTCAACATCCAGGGAGGGTTCAAAAATAAGAGTTTTGGCTACAGTGTTCTAGTACAGCTCATGCTGTGTCTAGTTACATTTTTTTAAGAAAATTACAATTCACATTCAGCAAGGTATCATTGTTTTTCTCTCAGTATGGTGTCGATGTGACCTGTTTCTTCTCTTTCCAGCTAGAGCTGTATATCAGTGTTGACTTAATTGTCCTCCTAGTATTATTAAAAAAAAAAAATTGTGAAATGTTTTGTGATCCATAAAGGTGAAATTTATTGTTTCAGATGATTTGTTAGAATTTGGCAGAGAATTTATTTCATTTTTTAAATTATTGTTGATGTTTCCTTTGCTGCAATTGTTAGCACTTACATAGGAGGATTTTTTTTCCTGATTTGATATGTATTTCATACTTCTTATTTGCCTTTTTTATTCCCTTTATTCAGTAATTTGAGAAGGAATTAGTTGTTTTGTAAGAATAAACAATGATTTCTTAAAGTCACAAGATTTCTATTTCAAGGTATATGTTATAATTGGAATGTGTTTTCCAAGCATTCAAAATGTAAACTGAAAAGGTAGCAAATAGAAAATAAGTATCTGTACATATGAGTGGGTAGTAAAAATAATTTGAGTTTAGGTATCCATCTTGATTCTGAAATATTACAGGTTCTAATATGTTGATAACGTAATTATATTTATGTTCATTTCTTCAATTTACTCTTTAAATATTCCTATTTACTCTTAAAACCTACTAGGATTTTCATTTTTGTGAATAATTCTGTTAAAATAGCACAAAAATATCGCTTACCTAGTACATCTAAAAATTTCAGGAAAATTTCAGAGTCATAAGATATTAAATCTTTGTGATGAGGATTATGTTTGGTAACTGTCATCTACATATCTGGTTGTTAAGTATGGTACAATTATCTTATGTTTATTATATTAGCAAACTACCAAAAACTTGAGTTTTTGAATAAAAGTTTTGTTTAATTATGCGGAAAATATTTTTATCTATTTACAGAAGAAACTAATGATATTCATTCAACTGATTTCAACTATTTTTCTTTAATTTTTAAACTTTAGGGTAGGTTGCAGATGCAAGAATTAGAATATTACAGGAAAGCACAGAGAAATTAAAATATCCTTTAGACACATGTCCTGAAGTTTCTTAGCAATTTTGCTGCTCTTTATCAAATATTGCAATATAGAGTGATGCTTGTGGGTTTTTTTAATGCTTTTTGTTAATGTTCTCTTTTTCTTTTTTAATAATACTCAGTAAGAAAGGGTGATCACTGATATATCTGGAGATAGAATATTAATGCCAGTTGAAATCTTAAGGCTTGGTTGAGTTAGCCACATGCTTTTAAAGTTAACGTTAATTCCTAGTACATATGCTAAGAGTTACTTCAAAAAAAGTTAGATCACTTCTCTGCCTTTTGGCTAATATCAAGTTGTGCATAAAGTTATATCTGACTTTCCTTTGGTCATAATTATTGCAAACCAAAATAATCAGTAGGTGTCATTAAAACAGATCACTGCTCTTTCAATTATATTTCTGTTCAGTGTTCATCATATTGCATCCCATTATACATTAATGCATGAAAAATTAGCAGAACTTCTAATACTATTAAATGCCAAAAATGTTGTGTTGGGCTAAATGTTGGTAGTGCTATATACTTTCATGAAATTATATTTATATAGCAGTCAGTGGGATTTTTCTCCTAACTAGTGGGCTCAGGAGCTGAATAAAGTAAAAGGGGAAAGAAGAGAAAGAAAAGGAAACTAACAATGAATAGAATTGAGATTAAGAATATTACGAATGAAAAAACAAATATTTCAGAAAAATATGTCAAATGAAACAAAGCAGGCGTTCAGTGTTTAAAGCTTTGCGTTGAAAATAAAATGTTGGCAAAGTTTGATTAAGGGATTAGCTGTAGAATTAAATACAAAAAGAAAAGATAAAAAATACAAGAGAAGCTAAAACGAATCAGACAGAAAGTAGGCAACGTATTTCCTCTCTCTCAAAGAGAGAGAAATAAATTCATCCTGCAGAGAGAGTTTCTGCTGTCACTCACAGATAAGTATTGTCTCTAGAAAGGTCAGTTCAGGAACTGCCGAATGACAGAATTGATAGGGGAGAGCCACATCATCTGATGTAAGAGGAGTAAAATAGGCCTCAAGTTGTAATTTTTATCACTGATAGGACAGTGTTTACTTTGACATATCTCTGAATTCACCCTTGAAATATGTGGGGAGTTGTAGTGAATATGACTATCTGTTTTTTTCCTTCATTTTGTGATGTCACAAATTTCCCTCACGTAAATGCGTGGTATTGAATATTCACATGGGACATGAACATTGAGACCTTAGAAGGAAACTGGTACTTGAAGAGGTACTGAATACCCAAATTCCTGATACTTTTAATCCACTGGATTATGTTAATAATTATCACACGTAACAGCGCTTTCCTTGCCTAAGTGAATCCTTTTTTGACCAGTTTGGTTTGCTCTTTTTTTTCATTTGTTATTCGTCACATGAGGCAACATTGAATTTGTAGTTAATTTCCATTTTTTCCAACCTAATTTTTTTATGGGAAATTTTCAGATTATATTAACAAGTAGAAAAGGCATCACAGGAAAAAAAAAAAAGCAGCAGGATAAATGTTGTGACCTTCTAGTGAGAAACAGTATGGCATGCATAAAGGAGTGATGCATTAAATGGAGGAGGGGGGAGAAGGAAGTGGGTAATTATTTGTAGCAGTGCTTTTACTGTTGTTGGAATGAAACAGACTAACAGTGGCAGCAGTCATTTTGCTGAATCAAAGTCCATGTTAGTCGCATTATACACTGCCACAAAAGGTTGTTAAGGCTGGTATTAGCATGTACCACTGAGGACATTGGAAGGACTCGATCTGTCACACTAAATCGCCTTCTTGCCCTCAACCATTGAAGTCTCCGGCTCCTCTGACATGTTCTTTCATTAATGGCCTGGCCTTGACAACTGATCCTAATTGCCTCTGAACCGCACTTCATGTATTATTGGTGTCTGCCTGCCCTGGTTCATGTCAACAAGCCGCAGCATGCACAGGGTGTGCCCGGTGCCTTTTGCTGAAATGATGCTCACATAGTCATTTACCTCTGAGGGTTTGGATCTCACTGGGAATGAAGTAGAAAGCTAAAGATCTTCTTGTCTCTTCTTAGTAATTCTTTAATGCAGATCTGTGCTATGTACTTATTAGGCATGTATGAAGACTCAGTAAAGCATCAAGCCAATTATACAAGATTCCATTAAGGCATAGGGAGTAAAAGCAAAACAAAAACTTGTCTGTATTTTAGTTACTGCGTATGTGTTTTATTCATTCTGAAAAACTTATTCAACTAGAAACTAAGACTTATCCTTCATTTTTCATAAATAACAATTATTTTTCTAATCTAAAATGATGGTATAGAAGAAATAATATCTACAATATTAACACCATTCCTGTAGATTGAAACGATCTAACTATAAAAATAGGTAGCAAAATTTCCTATTATTCGGTATGTGAATTAAAATAAAATCTATTTAATCTATCTCAATATTCTCTCTATTTGAATGAAACAGTATCATAAATATATTTACTGATATTTCTGAAAACATTTTTAAAGCTCACATTTCATTTTATAAAGCAATATACTTTTTCTCGTGTCTAAAGCCTTTTAATTTTCAGACTTGCACACTACAAAAACTGTGATGAATTTTAATTCTCCTGTATTACACACTGTATTTTTACTGCAAAGTTTTATTTTTAAATCTATAATAATATATCTGCCTGTCCAAAATGTTTGTGTGTTTTAAGCATTGCTATGATTTTAAACTTATATCATTTATTTTGATATTATCATTTCTATGATTACCTCAGACATCGGGAAGATTGAATAATTTGAAGGGAGAGCCTTTTAAGCATGCAAGTTCTACCAGTGATAATAAAAAATAAATCACAGAAGCTCTTTGGTGCTAGGTATCATTTAGCCTAATCTAGACAGTGACATTTGGGCCACTAACGGCATAATCATAGTTATTGCTACAAATTGCTCCGTGTTTGAGTTTTAATGTTATAAGTAAATTATGCCACAGGATAAAATATATGCTTCTTTGGGAATTAAACATGTTTATTTCAGCAATGTGGATGTGTAATACCAGGTAGTTAGCAAATTTCTTTCGTGTAGTAATACTGCCACCTTCTGAGCTAGAGAAGAATGACTCAGAGATGTAGTTTTCTATCCTAGGGAGTTTCTGAAGAATGCATTGCAGGTTGGTTGTTTGCTTTGAGCCAGCAGCATAACCTCCCAAAGTCAAAAGTGCTCAAGATCAGAAATTGCCTGAAACTTATTGTGGACACTGTGGTTTCAAAATCTGTGGGAGGTAATTTAGTTTTCCATAGAGATTGTACTCCTTCTGCATAAGTCTGTTAGGCTAAAAGAAATAGGCAGAAATTGTCTATGAGTAAAATTTTGTTAAAAATGCTTTTCCAAAGTTTTACAGTAGCATATTCGTTTAATTCCAGAACCAATACAAGCACGTTGTTTTTCTCTATACTCTGTCAAAAGTCTGATCAGGAATTAATTCTGATGTAAGAATTACATAGGAGGAAAGGTTGCTCAGTGGTTTTAGAGCAGTGGTGGCCACAGCTGGGATAAGAAGATGAAGGGGATTGCAAACGTTCCTTCACCATCATTCATTCAGACAACGTGCCCTTCAGCAGAACAGCAAGCCCTTCTGATTTTCTCGAATTAGGAAGATTAGCATGAAGCGCATAATGCAGGATGATGGAATTTGTCATAATTTGCATTGTCCTGGAAAGATTCAGTTTGATAGAGCGATGCATCTCAGAGCATGTCATATCCCACGGGCAGGTCATGGAGGAAGCTTGGCAGAAATAATTTTGCGATATGTGCATCAGTTGTAAATGCCTCATAACCAATTTGTCAAAAAAAAAAAAATAATAATAGCAACAAGAAAAGTGGAGGTCAGGAGAGTTGAAGGAGGTGAGCATTTTCCCAAACACATGTGGAAGTTGGATATGATAATGGTAAATTAGACATATCATTTTTGAATAAGACACAATTACATGCAATAAATGAATACTTGGACTAGACACCTGATGAATTACTGGTGCAATTTCTGTTTTTACAGTATGTAAGTAAGGTAGATCTTTCACACAATTGCATTATGAGATTTATTTATGAAAATTCCTTGGAGAATTTATCAGACATAAGAACTTCAGAATCAGTTTTCTGAGAGATCGCTTCTGACCTTGATAATGTTCCCAAAGTGCAGATAGAAAAGGATAATCAGCATGTAGTTGACAAAACGGACATGACAGTGTTACTTATATGCTGCGGCATTTCTCGAAATAGGCATGTAGAATTCAGACAGGCAGGGGGAACATACTTATTTACAGTAGCATGGCAAGAAGAAAAGGTCCAATGTCATGAATTGACCATAGTTTATTTATGGACCATCTGACAACCAAGCAACAGCCTTTGATATTTAGAAATCTCTTCTGACCAAGAAAATTATACCTAGTGCTCATAGGTTATGTTATTTATCATTTCAATATCTGGTTCTACTTGAGGAAGACATTTTGCAATGTCTCCTTTATTTGTCTTTTGTTATACATTTCAAACAACAGATTAATGCCATTGGTACAGTAACACTGATCTTTTGTGACAGTTGAGCATTTGTGAGTTGAGGGTCTAATAACAAAATCAAAATAAAAAGGGGGAAAATGAAAAGAAAATTGTCACTTCTAAGGACCTGTTTTTCTGTCCTTGGGATTCAAATAATTCTTCCTACCTCAGGTTGATAGTCTGATGGTTAATATTGTAGAATTCAGATCTTGAAAACAATTACCTTAGGGCACAATTCAAAATAAATAAAATTCCAGACACCTGGAATCAAGATACATGTGACACCAGTAATACTACATAATTGTAATTTGATCAAGTTTTTTGGTGACGGATTTTTTGCATAAAAACTGTATTTTGATATTGTCACCCCCCCCCAATAATAATAATAATGATAATAATAATAATAATACTGCTAGTGCTGAATAGATTCTTTGAGTTCTTAATTGTCTTTTCCATAATTTTCAGCTTTCATTAAGTTTTCAAACCACTATACTTGTCAGAGATGATAACTAATGTGTGGAATCAATGAAGAAAAACATTATTTCTGTAAAAGAATAAAAGTTTCCTACATTCTGGTCTATATATTACAAAAAAAAAAAAGGAAAAAGAACTATATCTGTTATAGAATTGGAATACTAGATACTACATTGTTTAATATTTAATACAGTACTAGGGAAAGGTGAACAGTCTGTAGAAACCAGCATGTGTTTTTATTATTTTGCTGGGTGATCTGTGATGATTGGGTTTTCAAGTGACGGAATAGTCTTTGCTTCTCTATTTAAAGTTTGCTTAATATTTTATTCCTAAGATATACTTTGACAACTTTTGAGTGGAAAGCAACAAGTGTTCAGATTTTTTTTCTATTGACTCTCAGAAAACGTTTTGTGCAGTTTAATTGTTCACTTCATTTTGGTCATCTAGATTGAATTGAGTTTTGAGGGCTAATAATGAGTGAACAACTTTTAAGTTATGATTTCTTGAGTTTGCAGTGATTGATAGTATATTTCCTGTGTAACTTTATTTTAGACTATAGAAAATACATTTGGATATGTGAGGGCAGAGCACAAGAACATAACTGAAGTAACTGAACAATATAAGAACTTTATATTTTTAAGAACTTTGTATAGTTGTTTTATGATTTGTAATGCAATCTTGATAAAGAATATTCAAATAATATTTTTACATTTGGCTTCTGGGTGAATTTTCTTTCTAGTGTTTGGTGATGGATTTGAAACATGCCCAAGGGATTTCCCTTTCTGACAACAGAAACTATGTAAAATATTTAATTTATAATATGCACTGCTAATCGTATTTTGTTAAGAACACATCCAGTGAAGGATTGAGTTGTGTGAGTATGAAAGAAAGAAGTGATGCAACATCTTATGTAATGTTTTCTCTATATTTGCCATTTTCAATCATGAGTGTTCATTTATTGCTTTTCTGGGATCCCTGCCACGTGAGTACGGAATTTAACAGTTATTATGTTGAGTAGAATTCACATATTTCCTTTTTCTATTCCCTTTGGAAAAGGTAGTAGGTGATGTTCAGATTCACTGCCATGTAAATAGGGGACACTGGAATGAATAAAAAGCAGGAATAAAGAAAGCCTGCTGTGTCTGATGAGCAAATTTTTCTAGCTAATACTTAATATACTGTGTGGGAAGATATTTAAAATGAAGTTATTTTCTCTACCATACTCTACTAAAACTACTGATGTGAAAGGAACGGGAGAATCCATAACAGGAAAACTAGGGATATTTTTCTGGATTCATTGGGGTTTCAGATAGAAGAACGTCTATTCCAAAGTTGTTCTTCCCTTATGTGTTTCCATTACCATTTACTTTTTTCTTTTCTTTCGTATCTTTCACATTTGCAAATCTTCAGATAAATTAGTCTTGACAGTACTTCATATATGCATATTAAATATCCTTTGAATATTACTTTGCTCTAAAGGGGTTTTGTCTACTGACTGTCAGTGACTTCCAACATAGTTTATCAGCATGTGTGGGGGAAAAAAAACATGTTTTTTTTTCTCCAGTCATTCATGCAGCAAGTTCAGTCTAAGACTTTTCAGTTGATCTGCATTCTTTTTATTCATATAGTTTTTAACTAACAGGATTGTTCAGATAATGTTCTGCACAACTGTTCAATGCATGTATGTAGTGTGCGTTTATGTTTTCCTTCGTCCTTATTCTTAAGACTTTCCTATGTAGTTTTTGACTTGTGACTGAGGAGTTAATCTGGAAATACTGAGATATGGCAGAATACTGCCACATTCTGAAAGCAGAGATTGTAACAGTCTGTGGTTTTAAAACCCTCAGTAGGCTATGGCAGTCACGCAGCTCAAGAGAATGCAGAGAAAATGGAAGGCAAGAGGTCATAAGTTAGGCGGGGAAAGTCCGTTGATATTTACCTGGAAATATGTCTCTCACTGGCCTTCCTATTCCTGTATGTGACTCCTCTAGAATTTTATTTCATTCCCATTTTGCTAGACATAGAACAAATGGATTGTAAAGTCAGATTCTTTTCTGTAAACTTGTGACCTCTACATCTTCTTTTAAATTACTCTGCTAAAAGGAAGAAATAATTAAATGAAGAAGAAATAGAACTGCATGGATTCTATTGTTTGTATGTGATACAGAATAAACATGGTATTCTGAGTACATTATGGTGAAGCTAACAGAGAATCTGTGAGTAGAAAGATATTGTGTGTAGATGAGAAATAGAATCCTTTCTATACTGTCATCACCCAGCTAACTATATACTGTACTCAAACTGTTAGCTTTTCAGTTATCCATCTTAAGGCTACTTCCATATTACATTGTTCTGAGAAAGTGATGGGAAAGAAAGTGTAGAACAGAAAAGACTAGCATTGAGAGGGACAGCTAGGAAAACAGTAAGAAAATGCTACAGATAACATTATATGGAAGGGACCTCTAGAGGTCCAACCACTGCTCAAGCAGTGCCACCCAAAGCAGGTTGTCCAGGCCCACGGTCAGTGGGCTGGAGAAGACTCCAAAACCTTTCAGGGCAGCCTGTGCCTGTACCCCATCATTCACTCAGTAGAAAGTGATTTGCATTGTGTTCTAGGTTGGGTCTATTGCCTCTTTAAGAACGTGGCTATCCTTCTTTGCAGTCTCCTGTCAGGTATTTATACACAGTGGTGAGATTCCCCACTCACCCATCTCTTCTCAGGTTAATCAGTTTAAGAGTTTGGAGGAAAATAAAGATTATTGCCAAGATTAAATTTTACAACATTTTTTATGAACATTCAGCATTTAAATTTTTTTCTTTTTTTTTTTCAATTTAAAAATTTAGAAAAAAAATTGAACAACAATACCTTTCAATTTATTATTGTAAAACTGATAGGCAGTGAAATAGTTAAGTGACTGTTTTTCAGAAAAATATTGAAAGATATTGAGAAGTCAAATGTACTTGCAGACATCTTATGCATTAAGTCAGAAGTGTTATTCTGAACAGTACTTAATAAAGGGCATGGAAGACCATAAATTGAAAAGGAGCAAGGTAAAGAAGTGAGAGTCTTTGATTGAGTGAGACTTATGAAATTAATGGAGGAGTTTCCCCTTCTCAAAGCAGATTAAATATGAGCAAGTTGTATGTGATTAGTTCAGTTTATCATGTTCATAGCTGAACCCCTCTATATTTGTGTACTTCTTAAGACTTCCCACCAGTTCAAAGTACAAAAAATTATTAGAAGTTACAAAAAATATAAATGTTACCTCCATATATGTGAATTATGGAGGTGAGTCTGAAGCAGTTGCCTAGTCTACCTTGGCAACTCACCGCATTTTTTTTCTGTTGTTCTTTGTTCTACATTCATACTGTATGACTGCTCACAGTTCAGTTGGTTTCTATGTGATGTTGTAAAAGGGCTGCTTACAAATTTTGTTTCCTAGCCTCATGTAAGATTTTTATTGTTGTTGTTTGTTTTTTTCCTTCCAATTATAGAACATTGATTTCTTCAACCAAATAAAAATGATTAACTACCTTTACTGTTTAACTAGTATTCAGAATGTCTCAGCATGATAGTTATTTAAAATAGAAGTCCTTTGTTGTCAGTGCACTGGTAGTTAACCAACTGCATTTTTGTACTGTTACTGTAGGTTGTTAGAGTACTCTTCAAGATATAACATTTTCAGTTAGAATTTCTGAGTTCTACGTTTCTCCATGGGAGCTGCTAACTTCTGAGCAGTATTGAAAATATGGTCATCTGCAAGGCATAATCATAACTTTAGAAGTATGCATACACCGTAAGACTGTAGAGGCTTTCTGAAAAAGAAAAAAAAAAAAAAAACCTGCCTCAAAAGTAATGCCTCATATTTATTTCTATGAAAACTACAACAGGAGTGAAGAGTTTAATAGTAGTTAATAGTTAACTAATAGTAGTCAATAGTTGTTTTACAGTATTAGTTCTTTACTTCGTTTAGAAACTCTGCGTGTGTCTTCCAGCAAGTGGTCCAGGTCCTGAATCTCTGCTTATTTTAAGCTTAAAAAACCAAATTGAGAATTGAAAAGGGGGATGGAATTCATCATGTCTCTTCAGTGTGCTTTTAAAACACCACACATACAAATAACAACTGCAAATCACTGTCTTTTATTCCAATTCCATCTGGTTTACAGTGAATTGCCCAGACTTTTAAAATTTATACCAGCTTATGAATTTTATCCAAATCATTTTTTAACAATAGGGAAATTTCAAATAGGAAACTGCCTCTTCTTTCTGTAACATTAAAGGTCCTAAGATTATTCTGTGTTGAGATATTGTTTTCTCAGCAAAATAGCATTTCACTCTTAAGACTTTGGTAGCACCAAAATGAGAAATCTCTGTTACTGTTTTCTTTCAGATTTATCTTTGCATTTTTGTGAGTCAAGTAGCTTTCACAGTGAAGCTTAAAATATTCTCTGTTGAGGTTGTAGGTTTTCTGATAGCCGCGCACGTTCTATCTGTTGCCACTGTTGCTGTTGTGGAAAATGCATAGAATTGTTAAGTATGGCCATATAATGTGTATATACAAGCAAAACCTTAAGAACTGAGGGAAATTTGTTGTAAAGACTTATATTTGGGCAGGAATTGGACTTGTGCAAAACATCTGGATTTGACCAGGGCAATAGTGTCTCACTTAATTACTCAAGTTGCAATTGGATATTGTAAGGCTTTATTATTACAGGACTTCTAGCTTATTTCTACTTCAATTCTATGAAACATTTTAAAACCAGTATTTTATGTCCTTTATTTAAATTCGCTGAATCCTCTTACTCTGCCTAATGGTGTTGGCTTAATTGCTCAGAAGCCTGCAAGGCCATATTCTGTCAGCTGAGAAGTTATGACTCAGCAGTCCTAGCAACAGCTCTATTGTCCCTCCAGAACAACTTTGAGTTTACTGACAGAGCAACTCCAAAGAGCTGTTGCTGATGCTGTATATATCTGTAAATAAACGTTATATGTCTCCAGAGCTATTATTCACACACCCTTCAGGAACAGCTTCCCCACTAGCAAATTCTAGGAGTAAAATGCTTTGTAATACACCTGGATAATTTAGAATTATATATATATTTCGAGGATGCAATCAATATTCATGAAAACAGTAAACAGGTTAGGAACTGCAAGAAAAAAGAGAAAGTTGCTTTTTAGAATGAGAGGTGGTAACTTCAAAAAATGTTGCTGGATGAGGAAATTTTGTTTATTCCATTGTATCCACATATTGCCTGCTGTTTGCTTCCTCCTTATACTTCACAAATAAGTATACAGTAAATATAATTTTGTTTATTAAAAGAAAAATTTTTCAGGACTAACCTTGAAATGTCTTGAAATTCTTATACTGAAGGAATTTTAATTCCAGCTGTCACTGAACTATGGTATTGTTTGTAGGAGAAGGGAGAACTTTCAAAAAAGTTTTTGCCTGTAAAAGCCAATTGGTGGTTAAAAAACAGAGCAGAAAGTATTAAGTTGGTTAAATATTAGTCGAACGGGTTGTGAGGTCATCAGTTTATGCTCTCAGAAAAGAAAAATTTAAATCTGTGCTTTGGCTGATGAAAATATACCTCAAACACAATGGACTGGGTATGTAAACATTCCAGTTCTTTGAGAGTCCTTTTGGAACTGTCATGTCTATAATGCTGGCTTCTGAATGTGCTTAATAATGAGGTCCGGACAGAGAGGTAACTCTGGATATCTCCACTGCAAGAGCAGAATAAAATATGTTTATATAGTTGTTTCAAGATCTCATTGTTAACCACAATATTAACTTTAGGTGAAAAACAAACAAACAAAAATCTACGAATTACACATTTTCTGTCATCTTGTCAAATCATGAGCAGCTGTTACATCACCTGCCATGTTTCAAAACACATTGTGTTACTATTACTGGCCCAGTGTTATGCACCTATATGCACTGTTTTATTGATATTTCAGACAGACCGGACTAAAGGATCTAAAGCATAGATAGAACCTGAAAGGAAGAAAGACCATTTGAAACTTCTGAGTATGTTTCATATACAAGACTTCCTTTGTAAAACTGAGCAAATCTACTAATCAGTGCTTCATCTGTAAATTAGCATATTGCTTGCGTTGTTCATTTACCTTTCTGTGGAGTCACAGAACTGTGGAATAGTGCCCATCTGTATGTGTGAAAAATGATAATGCAGTAATTCAGTATCTTGCTACTTGTCTAGCTTCATTGCTAATGAGAATTCTGTTTCTGACATTTCTGAAATACTCAGTAGAGGAGAGCAGGATCTTTTACCCATGTTTTTTTCTTATTCTCCAGTGTCCTGCCAATTCTGTACTCTTTCCATTTAGTGAACAAGATTCATTGGGGGAGGTCAGTGGAAACCAGTAGTATTCACTGTTAGTCTGGAGTAGCAGCAGAATGAAATGGGGAATGGTCTTCGCCTTCTCAGGAGAATAGTGGTAATGCTATGTAAATGAGTCAAGGAAGGTAGAGCCACCAGAATTTTGAAGCTGGATGTTATGTAGCAGATGAGAAAAGAAAACAAAGGTTTAGCTGTATAGCAATTGTGAAAAGCAGACAAACCAGCCCTATAGTCTGTGAACATCTGCTTGCTACACAAAGGAGAACCCCTACATAAAATGTATATGTGATGATGTAAAAAAAGAATGATTTCTAGTAATGGATAATTACCGGATAAAAAATTAATGGATATAAAAGATTAGAATTAAGATCATGCAGTCTGACCGAGTTGTGATAATGACTAACTTTTGAGTTTGAGGTGACAAAATTCAGGGAGAATTCTAACTCAGAGATTTATAGTCTGAGTCTTCTAAGAGTGTACTTCTGTACCTGAGCTTGGAGGAAACTTCCAAACTGCAATATTATGAAATAGTTTTGCTGAAGTGTATCATATGTCTCCTGTAGACAAAAGTCAGTAGCCATTTATAATATATTTCATCATGAATTACTTTTTCTGCAGTAATCATAGAGGTGATTCTTACTGCTATATTGCAGTGAACTTCAGCTATGTCATTTTACTATTCAACAAAATAGAATTTTTCAGGTGATTTCAAGATTTGCGTATTTTTCCTACTGATTTGCATATATTTTGTGATCTCTGTAACTTAATAATTGATCTATCACACATGATCATCCTCTCATACTTTTATTCTATGGTGATCTCTGATGCTCTTCAAAGTCATTCAAATATACATTGTCTTCAAAGTCTTCAAATATACATTGTCTGTATATTCTACATTTTTTGAATGGAAAGACTGTAAGCCTGAGTATACATAGTATATAAAGACAGTGTTAATAGTATGCTTACTTTTGTTTACTTGAATTTCTTAGGTGTATGTGTATATTTATGCATACATACACAAAAACACATACTGCAGAAAGATAGACATGCTTTAATATCTTATGGTGGATTATTAATTTTGTCATTTTCCAAGAACAAAAATTCAGAGTGATCATTGAGATCCTAAACAGAAACATCTGTTAGTCTTCCAGGAACTTCTGTTCAGCATATAATAAGGAAGACTTGAGAAACCTAAAGCTAAAATTCTGCAGTATTCGGAGCTGAATAACAAACATAAGAACCTTATTGGTAGAGTGCTTTTGGTATATGGGAAATAGTGGTTTTCTTGTTAGGGCTTACTACTCTTGATGTTGTAAGGTAGGTTTTTGCATTTAAAAAATGAAGTATTAACTCTTAAGATATTTTAAATAAACTAAGTTGTTCAACACTAAAGATTTCTGCGTACTGTGAAATGTTTGCAGAAATTCCATAGCACATTTGTGTACTTTTTAAGTATCATGAGTTACGAGATATGATACACCATTTATTTATTTAATTAAACTTTACTACTCTTACATTGGAACAACAGTTGTTTTCTGCTGTTTTTTTTGTTGTTGTTGTTGTTGTTGTTTTTGCTTTGTTGTTTTATCAGTGATGTTTCTCTTAGGAATGTGGTAGACTTTTGAGCTATACATTCAACCTTAAATAATAATAGTATAGTCTAAGTTATACTGTAGTTTTGCTTTATAAGTGCTGAGTTGGATGAGTTAGATCTGTAAGTTGCATGCCATACTTGATTTTGTGAAAGAAAGACAGCAGACTTTAATTCTGTTGATATTTAACACACATTTTATGTATTTGAAAATCGTTATCATCCTTAAGGTTCATCCATGTTTTACCAGGTAGGAAAGAAAAATGAATGCCTCTATAATAGGGAGAAACCAAAGAAGCCTTCTGCAATAGTCTAATTTAGTGACACTAAAAGTCATGAATGTTTTGAAGGAATAAATTGCAGTGACATTCTTGCTGTGAAAAATTGGGCACTAAAAACCTGAAAATGTTAATGAGATTTGTCTCATCATGGAACAACCTGAGAACTGCCCCTGTCAAGGTCAAATACCCAATACACAAGATTGGCAAGGTTTAGCCACCAGCTGCGAAGGCTCGTGTTTCCTTTATTGCACACGACCCATTTCAACCAACTCAAAAACCCTACTGCTTTGGAAAAGGGGTTAATTATAATAATGGCAACTGAACAGGATGGGATTGTTGTGAAGGCTGAGATGAGTATAGGAAATAGTGTATTAGGACTAACTGCAACTGTATTATTGAAAACTTATTTTTTATCATGTTGGGTACATGCAACTACTGTTGCTTAAAAATATTGCAGTTGTTTTCTGTGACAAACACTCACATGAGACTAACCTGATTTTATTTCCTTATGGTTCAGCTTTGTTCTAACTGTCTTGATAGGTAAGTGAATTTTAATCATGCACAGCTGAACTTTGACAAATGTTGTCAAATATGTATATCTCCTGGAGTTATTACATTGATCTCAGCCCTTGGACAAAGAACACAAAGTTAAAAAGAGATTTATAATATGATACGTTGATGTGGTGTTTAGTCTTTCAGAAACAGTAACAGCAGTCTTCTCCTAGTGGGATGGAAAAGCTTTGGATATTTCTTAGATGGCTAGATTACTAAACATTCACAGAACATTTTTTTTCTGGGCTTTTCCCTCCTGTGAAGCAATCTGTCAGATCTTATTCTGTATTTGAGGAACTGCCTGAAGAGTCTTGGTTAAGTTGTCTGTGGCTCACACTGTGTGAAGCTTTCTTCTTTGTAACAATAACAAATCTGCAAGGTTATTTTTTCCTAAGTTATGAGAAGGCAGCAATAAATTTGAATTCTAGAATGAAATTTAGACATTAGTCTGGTATTATACATATAGTTCTGACATTAATCTAATGATTGAGAAACTATAGTAGTACCATAACAAGAAATTTATTGATTGTTTAAAGTCATGCATAGTTCTGCTTTACTTTGCTGGTCTGAATTGCTATTATAGTTTCATTCTTCTTAAGAACAGGAGTGATGAATCACAATTTTTATCCCCACCTAGATAATCTATGCTGTCAGAGTTAATTGAAAGTCAAGGAGATATCAGCAAAAATAGTGGAAAATTCATTGAGTACGTGCATTTCAGTAAATTAGCAAGTGACCATTTAAAATGTAAATTTTGAAGCAATGAAGTCAAACTGCAGCTTCTTATAATGAATAAAGTACCTTTTTGAAATGTGAATATTCTTTACAATTTCTCTTTCAGTAATGTGCACTCTTTCAGTAGTGTGCATATATTTTAGCTGTATATGTGTATATATTTTATGATCTGTATTCATAAATCTTGGAGCGTGAATTGCTGAATTCACTGTAGTTGTATGTTACTGTTAGCACATAAATGACCAGTTCCTTCTATGATGGTTGGTTTTATAGATACTACATCCTTATAGTGATGAGCTGTTCTTTACCTTGACAGTTTAATAAAAAGCTTTTAATGACATACTGTGTATATTATACTGATTATCTTAAAGAGTGTTGCAGCTTTAATGATGCCCGTTTTGTCAGTGTAAGAACTTAGCAGTACCAACATAAGATGTTGTTCAGTCTGACAGTTACTCAGTTTATACTTCAGGGAAAATATCAAAGCTAATATCTAGTTTGTAGTATAAATAATCTTCCATGATTATCAGTTAGGATGATTTGGGACTGCCATCACCATAGTGACTCCTCTGTATTCCAGCTTTTCAAAAGGATTTATATTTCCATTTGTTAATCTTTCTACTCTTCAATTGCAATTGCTAGAACAATAAACGTGAATATTTTTTTCTTCTAAGTCTTACATCTATACTACAAATAATAAAGTCTAAAATATAGCCTCTCACAGAAATTGTCCTCTGATAGGCTTTATGTGAAAGGAAATGCAGGAGAAGATTGTCATGACTGCAGATTTATTGGACATTTATGTGATATCTGTATGGTTGTGCTGGCGTATAGTGCATGATGGTTCTTGCAATGACTTTAAAGCCAGGGAAGTGGCTGCTGTATTGACAGGATGAAAGTAGTAATAATAAAAGACAGGAAAAGAAAACAACATGCATTTACAGTTGAGGTGTTTAAAACTTGTTTATGCATTTTCCAGGTCATACAGATAGAGAGGGAATGTTCTTGACTGACAACTTCAGAATTTTTGATCAATTACTACTTAGATTTCAGTGGAAACTTTTCAAAGCCTCGTGACTTAATCCTCATTTATGACATTTCTACTTAGCTTCATTTCTCTGATTCTCAAAGCAATACTATTATTTCTGTATAAACTAATAAATATGCCTACAGTATATCAAGAGCAAGTAAAAACAAATCTCTTCTTTCATATCTACCCTATACAATCAAAGCATATAAATAGATACTAATATAGGGAGTCATTAATGACTATATTTGAAGGCTTATCTGTTAGCTATAGTTGTCAGTAAGGATAAGAGCAAGATAGTAAATATCACAGGGAGAGATCCTAAATGAGAAAAGTGTTCATCTGTCTTTTGTTAGGGACTCTTTCTGTAGCATTCCTGCTACTATGCAGTCTATGATCACTTCCACTGGGTTGATAAAATACATGTAGGAAACACTTCTTCCCTTACAACTACCATGATTTGTGACTTTCGTCAGAGTATGTCTGGCTAACCATTTGACTAAAATGACAGCACTATTACAGATGTTTCAACTGCTATCACTGTCAATCCCAATGAAACTGAATGGCTGTAATTATGAGGTATTTTGGGGAGACATGCTTTATATAGACAGAACCTTTGAGGGCAAAAAATTCTAGGACACAAGGAAGGATGTGCAAGAACAATACTTTCCACTTTAAATTACATGTTTCAATATCTTAATTAGAAAGTTGCAGTGGTTTTAGTGCAGACATCTGCTTTGTGTCATAGCAGGAATATGGTACAGATTTTCATTCACTTTTTTACAGATTTATTCAGTATTTTAATGGTATTTACACTTCGCAGAAAGAAAGTATGCAAGGAAAATTTTGCATCACTTTGTGTGCCTCGTATATTGCAGACCAGTTATGCATCTACAGTAAAGTTATAAACTATGGCTGCAAACTAGGTTGCAAGCAAATTTTGCCTAAGGCATGAACCATAAATTAAAGTAATAATCATCTTTGTTAGAGACAACTTTTTTCCATGTTTTTTTTTTTTTTTTTTTTTTTTTTTTTAAAGAAACTAGGTCAGGGAAATTTAGGATATTTTAGAGTATGTACAGTATTGTATTGTTTGCCAGTACCTAATTTACAATTACAGAGCTGCATGAATATTGAAATGATTCAGCTTCCCATTATAAATGTATGTGGCAGTTTGGTTGTTGATCAGTTTATGAAGTTAATGCAAATGAAACTGTCTTCCTGTCAGCATTTGAAATATATAATGCAGTCATGTTGTATATTCAGGGACAGGCCATTGACAGTCAATTAACAAGTTTGATTGGTATGTCAACTCATTCTTTTGAATTGTTAATAGTATGTTAATAGCATTCATTTCTTTGTGCAGTCCCATTTGCAGCTTCACAGTTACAGCTATTTTTTATGATTCTGAGTAACCTAAAATAGTGCCTTAATAATAGATTATTAAACACCTGTCTGGTGTAGCTTAGGGAGGTTTTTCTAGACTGGGAGTTTGCAGTGGATCCCTTTGATATTCAAATCAACAAATGATAGCCTTTTTATTCAAAACGTAAGTTCTTTTGATGGTTAGCTTGTTAAGAAATATTCAGCTCCAGTCTGACCTGATCTGGTTTCCCATGGAAAAGATCTGATGCTGTTTGAAGGCTCATAAATGGAATGCCAATGACAATTTGTTGTTGACGTTTTGCTGCCTCAGCCTTCAGATGCTGCTGGTTGATGTGCCGCTTTAGCTTCACCAAATAATGCTTGCAGGTAAATGATCTTCTGATTGATCAGCTAGTTTCAAAGCAAAGAGTTCTCTTCTGTGGTCTGTAGTCATGGTTTTTAGGCTTGGAGGGGTACTTTAAAAGGTGCATCAAAGTTGACAGATGAATCTCGAGGCAAGGAATGATGGGAGACAGCAGAATTATGGGAATATTTTTGAGAGAATAACATATTAGTGAGAGTTTTGAAGACCTTCAAAGGTCTATCAAGCCAGCTCCCTATAGCAGATTTATTCCTCCTTTAATTTTTTTTTTTTTTTTTTTAAATTAGGTACACTGGTTAACTCTCTGTTTTCTGTGTTGGGAAGGTGTTGAGCTATAAAGATTTATTATTGTCTAATGGTGTTTTAAGGGGCTTATGTCATTTGAGTCTCACTGTTATCTTTATCTGCATCCATGGCCTAGTCCTGGACTATGCAGCTTGGTGGCTGCTTCTACTAAATTTTGCATGAAACCAAAGCATTACATCATTTTACAAGGTCATGTTGTTCAATGAATTGCATTCCTTATCACAGATATCTGTGATACTGTGGATTTACATTAGAAACAATTAAAAGCATTAGTTGAAATTACTCTCCACCTTTTTTCATATTATGTCTATAATCCTTTCCTTCATGTTCACTCCCTATTAGCGTCCTTCCTAATTCTAACACAGCTATTCTGAAGAATCTGACTTGCTATTAGAAGTTTAAAACATATGTCACAGAAATAGTTCATTTCTCTTTGCTTTGAACATTTAATTATTCACTATCAGCATGTGATATTATTTTTGCAAAAACATATAATTGTTTCTCCTTATAACTCTTTCTGGCCCAACTGGCAGATGCTGTATGGTTTGTGTTTAAGTGTTGTGAAGACTTACGCTGTCAAATGCACACTCTGAAATCATCTACTGAAAAGTGCTGCATGCTACGTATATTTAATTGGACTTCTCAGCAAATAATTATTACTGGCTGAATTTAGACCACTTTTTTTAACAAAACATAGGAACAAACTTTTAAAAACAAAAAATATCTTTTCATAACACCTCAAATCAACACCCATAAGTACTTAATAGTGATAAATGAACAGCTAAGTCATTCAATTTCAATTGTATATGTCAGGTAAAAAGTCTGTACATTTTATGCAGGCTAGTTTCCATCATTATTTTTGGCAGTTTTAATACTTCTAAAATACATAATAGTTGATAATTAGAAGCTTTTTCTGTTAGACTGGAAATAAAAAATATTAGACATTTGTCTTGATATACCAGGTCATATTTGCCTTGAAATACCTGTAATTTTCCCAAGTTTAAAATCAAAATTACATATTTTAACTGTCCTCTTTGATACAGCCTCTGTTTTTGAAGACTTGCTCCATTGATTATTTATGAAATTCAAATAACAAGTTCAAAGATTTTCCAATGATAATGCCATTGACACTGTTTCTAATTCATCATTTCTTGTGCTTAAGTAAGCTTTAACCATTATACTTCAAAGAGAATGTCTAGATCACATCTCACATTTACATTAAGTTTCTAAAAGTATTTTTATTTTATTTTCAAAAATTAATCTGAAACTAATTTCCCTACATGGTTTCCATTTTATCACATCACTTCTTAGAAGTAAGTTAAATATTTCACTAAGGCTGTGTTTGTACAGGCTCACCAGGATCACCTGTCTAAATATTCTTCAGTATAAGGCCTATTCTACTTTAAGTATCATTTTTTTAATTATTTCTAAAATGTTGATTGTAACAGTGGCTATCTCATAGAGGCCTGGAATTCTTAAAATTTCAGCAAATTATTTCTTTTTGGATAATACTGAATTATGAAGATAGAAATCTTACTCAGGAATACATCAATTTTTATTGTAAAGCTTTTCAGATATTTGCTGATATATATATATGTATATGTATTTGTAGAGAGGATCTTCCCATCCAATCTTAAATTTGTGCATATTGAATTAAAAACAAATATGAAGAAACAGAAGAATAATATTGATCTGAGGACATGAGTTCATTAAAAAAAAGTAGAGCAACTCCTGTAGAAGGCCCTGAGAGATGTGCTTTCTGGGTTGCCCATTGCTGCAGTAGACCTCACTTTGTCATATAAAATGGCTAGAAACATGGTTGCATCTCAGTTGACTGAACTTAAAATAGCTATTTTAATAGTAATCTCTCTGATGCCATCTAGAAAACTGCAGAAAAATTGGTATTTTAAGAAAAAAATCATGTTTAAGTACAAAAATAAAAAAAATATCGGAAAATGTATGAGATTCTAACTCTCAACCTCAATGAATCTATGTTATAGTATAGTGCTTAATTATAGTACTGCCCAATTAGGACAAAATATATGCACACATTTAAAATGTTGTAGGAACTTGATTTTTAAATAGTACTCGCTACCACTTAATCAACAGGTAACTTCCTGACAAGAAATGCTGCCCATCTGAGATACATATAAGGAAGTTGGCTGTTCTGAAATTCTGATACAAAATGCATGCGAATAAAAGACAGGAAAATTATGAAAATGTGTTTGGATGAGTGTACTTAGTGCTTTTCTGAGATTGTTGATGTCTTTCTCGAGTTTTTCCTATATTTTCTTGTATTTGTTCTGCTAGGAATTTTTATAGATAGGCAATTGCATCAAGAACATTGCTACTGAATTTTCTTCTTGGTTTGCCCTTCACAAACATTGTATTCCTGAGGTTTTTTGGGAGCATTTACAATAATTTTTCAATTATAATTTTTAATTTTTAATTTGATCATTATTTATTGCCCAGAGCACACAGAATTTTAACTTTTCTTCTACTGCTCGATTTCTCTGGATTTTTGCAGCTAATTCCACAGTGTTCTTGATACCCAAACTCATTCCTTTGTCAAGTTTGGTTTAATTTTGATTTGTTTAAAGTGTAATCAGAACTTGACCTTTTGCAAGAGAAAAGTACCTTATGTAATGAAGTATAATCGACACAATATGAATAAATAGATAAAATATTGCTGGAAATAAAAATGAAGTATATATTTTGTATATGTTATATAATATTTTTGTTGCTATTAAATGTACTGTACCTGTGTGTATAGTTGCACAAAGAAGTCACTTTTCATTTCCACATGGAAGTGGTGGGGATATCTATTATAAATTGGACTTGTGCACTGAATAGTCTTTGACATAAATTAATGTTTTAATTTTGCTTATTAAGTAGTCACAGATGTAAGTAAAGTTCCTGTTAGACTGCATATACACAGTGAATAGTTAAACTATGAAGCCACACTAAACTGATAAATAAGAGCTAATACTGCCAATGTGATTAACTGTTTTTAAACAGATTCTTGATTTTCTGAAACTATTTCTTTCCTTTCTCCCAGTTATCGCACACCATTACCTTAAGTATCCAATGAAAGGCATGTTTTCAGTGAGTATATTAAGCCAAGTGGTGGCTGGGAAAGAAATCTTTCCTGAACAAATGGAATATCATGATGTCAATGTGTTTCATGCGGTGTGTATTACTGTAGGAAATTATTGTAGTGGGATCAACAGCTTTTATCTTTCAATGCTGAGAATTTTCTCTGTCTACTTATAGAAAGGGAAAGAAACTAAATAATTCTTCATAGTATTTTATGACTGCAATCTTTATTCTCCTTGGATGCTGTATTCCAGAATGGTATTACAGCCTTGAGCTGTAGCACCCTTATAACCATAAGGGTGGTTAGGGTGGTTGAAGTTTCCAGTAGGTAAATGGGAATATGAATTAAGCTAAAGAAACTTCAACCCCGAGATTTCTGGTGTGACTTAGTGGACTGCTTTATCACTGCAGTTGTAGTTTACATAATGATTTAGTCTACTGTAAGTGGACATTTCAAGTAACAGCAGCAAATAATATAAGATGCCTAAGTGTATTCTGAATTATTGTGTAAAGAAAAAAAAGTTGAGACAAGGCTTGTAATATACGCACAAATAAGTATATAAGGATATTGCATCACTTTCTCTGTTTTCTTCATCTACCTTTAGATATTGTGTGTGGATATAAGTGCCCTTATTGTCCCTCTCTTATACATGCTGTCTGAAAAAAGATAAAATGCAGAAATCAAAGATAAAACATTCCAGTTATAATGGCTTTTTTTTCATATGCAGAACTGAGAAAGAACGCTGATGTTATAAATCCATCCCCATTAGACTATATTTAATATAACAGCAATAAGTAGCAAAATCATTAATGAACAGTCTTGGAACCTCAAATGAATGTTTATCTAACATAATGCGAGGTTTAGATATTTATTAGTTGGGAAAAAAAAAAAAAATGAAAACAAAAAATTTTATTTTACTTATACCCTAATGCTTGCTGATTAAAATGGTTTTCCTACTTTGAGTTCAGCTGTGCCAGCCTGTAAGCTAACAATCAGTGTTACTGATGAACTGTTAGGAATTGAAAGAAGTATTTAAAGACTCTAAGCAGTCATCTAAAACAATATCACAGTATCTTTTACAACATTCCTTTTAAAGTCATAGGTTTCCTAAAGGATATGGTGCCAGTTTCTGACTTTTTAGAAAATTTTACTCCTTCATTAGCTAAGGATCAGTGTTACTTGTTCTGGAACAAATATTTGGTAGATCTGATAAGTCTAACCTATTTCATGAGAACAGAGACAGAAACAATCCTCTATATTATGATTTACTTGTTACTAGTTAGGAAGAGCTTTCATGGGAGGAGCTCAGCACTTCTGCAGTCAAGTTTTCTTCCTTGATATGAGTATCTGTGATTCAAAATATTTTTTGCCATATGTTATGGTATATGTTTTCATTTTTCTTATGGCTCATTTTGTTATTTTCTGCCTCTGTTTCAAATCTATGTCTATTCATGTTATTACTATTAGTGTACATTCTAATTTAGTATCCTCCACAAGTTTCATTGTCATGCTGTTAATCCTTTCTTCCATTGACTTAATGAAGATGTTAAGTAAAATCAGGCTTGATACCAATCCCTACAGCACCCCAGTTCAGCACACTGGCATTTTCATCACTCTCTCCTTATGGGCTATCAGTTATTTAACAACATTTTTAATTAGCACAGTTAAAAATAATTTACAAAGATGCTGTATCAGATATTTTAAAAATCCAAATGAATTACAACTATTAAATTCCCTTATCTATGCATTTGAAATTGTAATTCAAAAATGCAGTCAATGATATTGGATGTAATATGTATTTTCTAAAAATTCTATATCCATTGCTCAATATTCCATGTCCACATTGTCATTTTAATCACTTTACAGTTTTGGACAATCTTTTCCACATCTGGACCTTGAGTATGCCTTTATTTTTCTTGATTAATTGATTTTATGAAGTGTCTCCTTCCCCATCCCAGCCCAATTAGTGTGCAGTAGAATAATCTTAAGTTCTTTTTCTAATTTGTTCAGCTTGGCATCTTCATCCACAGTGAGATGAATAAGAAATGAGTAAATGATAATCAGTTTGGAAGTTTTGCTCCATCTTTTAGATAAGGTATGCTCATAAAGCTGAGTGTTCTGCAGTTTTTCACAGTTGACAGATTTTGCTAACGTGCTTGTGTGAGAACTTGTGATTTGTTTTCAAAAGCTTGAGAGGAAATGGTAGGTTTTGTAAAAGGTGACAGATTAATAGTCGAGTAGACTAGAATTCCACTGTCCCAAGAAGGAAATGCATCAAAGAATGATATTCTCATTAGCTTGCCCATTTTCCAATACAAAGAATGCTCATTTTCTATTTTGGAAAAAACATCTTTTTGGACATGAAGAACAGTTTATCCTCTATGGCAATTAAGTCTTTGAACTGTCCAATTATAATTTTTCATGAAGGAACAATATATAACCTGTGCACCAGTGCAGCACATTGACCAAAATATACATATGTTTTGGAGATTCCACGTGGACCAAAATGAATCAGACTTGATGTCATGCTCACATGAATGTATTAGATGGCAAAGCTTTTTCATCCACCTTATTGAGACCTTTCCAAATGCTTATGGCTACATTTATTGACTTAAAAAGCTTATTTTTTTTTCTGTTCCATGTTTTATGCTCCCCTGGAAAGTGAATGACAGCTTTTGAGATGTTTTTATGTGAACATTTCAATTTGAATCTGCACAGAATCTTTTTCTTCTGAAAATCAAAAATATGTGGGTTTTATTTCCATCACTTGAATAAATTGATTGAACATGGATCAAGATTTGGATATAACCAACACATTGCCACGAAAACGTATACAAATAATATAATTTTCTGTGATGATCTAGAACAGTTTAAAAATATACAATTTTGAAGTTGAAACTTTGATCTGTCTTTCGCTTTCTGACCTGACTGTCCCTCTCACACCTGTGTGTTTAGCATTTTGCTAAACTTCTAGGGGCTACACACCTTCAGCTGTATCTGCTTTGATCATTTGCTATAAATCCAGTGTTGTTAAAGGCTTAATTTGAATTATTAATTATTTGTATTTTAGAGGATATCAGATGTTTATGGTTAGGAAGCACAGAGTAGGAATGAGAGATATTTGGAATAACTTCTTTTAAGCTGTTTTGATATTGATAACAATGAATATTTTGGTGTTTTCAGATGGATTGTTGATTTAGTAGTCCTTTTAAACTATTTATTTTTGTGCATCCCACAGGACATGATGCTTCTCTTTGCTATAGTTTCTACTTAAGAAGTGCACAAATTTTTTGGATTTCCTTTGGACAATTTGCTCAGTATCAGATGTGACTTTATGGGACAGCGTATGTTAATTTTGCTAAATTACCGTTGAAGCAACACAGTTCTATAGACAAGTTTAGCATACACAAAATTCCAGTATTTTTTATCAGTTCATGGTACAAAAATGCTCAGTGGATATTTTTTGTGGCCTAGAAACTCACAAATATATGTTCAAATAGAAAAATTCAAATCGCATTTTGAAAATATAAATTGTAATAGTGAAGGATGATTCAAGAAGGTGAGTGTTCTGTAGTCATGCAGATTAGGTGATCAAATAGATTTTGAGATATACAAAGGTCCAGCTTAGGTTGAGAATTAGCTAGCTGCAGTCACAACATTTGAAAACTGGCTAATAAATCTCCGAAAGCTGTGGAAATGTTACAGATATTTCAATTAGAAAGTGGAAACAGACACTATTGATCAGTTATGCTCTTCTGAACCTAAGAAAAACAGTTTCTTTACTGAAGGAAACTTCTGCAATTTTGAGAGCAATATACAAGCATCTTAAGTTATAAGTAGATTCTTATATTAGTCAATTTCTGTTTATTTAAGAGTAGTCAAAATGGTGTATTTAAAATTTTTTCATTTGGGAATATATCCTTCATCTTTTAGCTGCTGATACTGCATTCATTTCCTCAAAGAAAACCTGAATATATCTCAACTATGTAGAATCAACTTATTTATTGAATTTTTAGCCTGCACATTTGTAGACTAAATAGTTCAAGAGAAAACTTTCATCCTGTTGAAGACTCTTATGTATTGGAAACATGTTAGGCAGATGTAATTTGTGTTCATAGTTACCACTGTCTAAATGGTACCTTTAAAACTTTATTCACATTGGGTAGTTGAATAAAAGATTTCACATTGCAAAAAGCAATTTAACCATCATTAGCTAAAATAAAAGGGCCCTAAGAAGAAAGGATTATCATATATTAAATAAAAAGTTCACCACCTTATAGCTCTAATCCTGTTAGAAAAGATGATTTCTAGCTAACTTAATCAGCCAGAGGTCTTTATTGCCTGGAGTATTAATTGATTTAGGTCTTCATTAAGGTCAGAGGTACACATGGCTGACCAGAGGCAGCCTATTAGCACATTGTCAGTTATGCTTATTTACATTGACTGAGCATAATGGTAGGTTATTTCACTGTTAGGTCAGAGGGTCACTGAATCTTTTGTGTACCCTGACCTGTTAAAGGGCAGCAGTCACTCAAGACACCATACTGCCTTCAGAATAAATGTTTGGTTAATTGCATATTGACTTCATCCTTTCAAAGAAAAGTGCATTGGTTTATACAGTGCAAATATTAACACTGGCATAAAATCTTATAGGTGAATGGTTGAAATGTCTCTACTAAAAAAATCTCTGCACTTTTTATATATATACCGGTTTATCACTAGCAAGTTTTAATAATAATAGTAGGAAAAGTTTTAGAAAGTTTCTGTAGTTGTTGTTGGCCTTTATTAACAAAAAGAAACAAACAAATTAAAAACCAACTCAGTGTAAATCTAGAGATATCCTGTTCCTTTTTTCCTTTGCAACTGGCAATAATTATAGCATTCTCTGGTTAATTAACAGTTTTAGTTCTTATGTCCAATCAAGTCTGTTTTTCTCCTTGTGTCTTTTCCTGAAATATATTTTGTGGAGGGGCCATCCTGATAATGCAGATGGGTTGTCTCACAATTTGTTAAAAAAAATTTCCATGTGCTAGAGCAATTTGAAGTAGCACCAAGCATCATCCCAACTTTTCCATTTTGCAGTATCATGGACACTTTCCTTCTAAAACATGAATTTCTAAGTTTCTAAGAAGTGAATGTAGGAAGGAAAGGTGAAATAATTCCTTGCTGCTATACTGACTTTCCACCATGTGATCTGGCTCTCTATTCTACCTCCTGCAGCATAAGTACAAAATGAAAAGCAGTAATTCTCAAATAAGTACTTAGTATTGCTGTATGTGTGAATTTCTTACTTTGAATTTCTGATTGTCCGTTGAATTCCCTTGGTTGCTTACAATTGTGCTGACTGAAGCAAAGAGCTGCCAAATTATTGTGCTAGCTTATTAAGGCTCAACTTTAATTTAACTTGCAGTGGTATTAATGAAATTAAGAGTAAAAAATAGGAATTTCATGAGCCTCTGTCTATAAACTACTGGCTCCTCTGAAGCTATATTGGAAATGAATTGCCCTAAGTGAGCATATCAGCAGTACAAGTTGTTTTTATTTTTATATTTTGCTAATATTTAATGAATTTTTAGCACTGGAAATATGTCTGAGATATAGTGATAATTAAACCCTAAGTGTATGACTACACATCCATTGTATTATTGTATCTGTGCTGAATTTACTGAATATGGAAGATCTCCTGACTTGATACACTGTGAATCTATAGTCTGAAAAAAGTCTCCTGTTATCACTGAAGATACTCCAAAAGGATAAACTGTTGCAGCATTCTAGCAGGGTTTTGCAGAACACTTTCACAACACAAGGACTGGCACCATACATTGTGACATCTCCTGTTGTTCAGTACTGTAAAACAGATATTATGAAGTCTTCCCTGTTTCAAATACTTCTTATTCTACTAACAATTTTCTGTATAATGCTTCAAACGTTCTGGAGACAACCTCTTGATATCTGCTAAAACAGTGTTTTTTACTGGTTTGCTGATTTGCCCCTGCTGATTGTTTATTTATATTTGCTTTTCATGACCAAGTCACTGGGAATGAGAAGAACATCCCTCCCCTTTCCTTACTCAAAATTATGTCCCCTGAAGTACAGTTGCTCAAAACCTGTGGCCTTTTTTGACCCTCTTTCCCTTCTTTGCCCTTGAATCCACCCTTTCATAGCATAGTAGCACATTGAGAACTTTGTTTTTCTATTAATTACAGCTTAAGATGCAAACAAGTATGTTAGGAACAGAGGGGTTTTAAAAATTATTTTTTTTAAGAACTCTGCAAAATTCCCACTGAATCTGAGCCAAAAGCAGTGCCAATTTTGCTCAGATCCTTCAGAGATATTTTTTGACCTTGCTTATGATCAATGGAGCTAATTGTATCAGAACTCTCCAGGATACTTTAAGAAAGTGCTATCTTAGTGTGTATTTCAAAACACTGACAGATATTTTATCATTAATTAGTATTCATATTATGTCTCAAACAATCTGTTCAAGAAAGGGGAAGTGAACTGGTTGAACAGCTCTTCTGTCTACCTAATAATTAACATGGATAATGCATGGAAAACCAGGAGCCCATCAGAAAGAGGAAGAAATATTGCCAATGTGATTTTTTTTTCCATAGATGTATAAACTACCTGTATCAGAGTTTTTGAATAATACTGGATTTCATTTAGCAGAGGTGGAAATAAATGGCTTATTTTAAAACCAAACCTGTGCCTCTGAATCATATCTTCCTGAATTTCTTTCTCATCTTGTCAGTATGCCACTTGATAGCTGGCTGGACTCCCTTGTTCAGTGGCACATATTTTAAAATAGCACTAGGAAAAAAAAACCACACACACACAGAAAAAAGAACCATTTGTTCTTATAAAGTAAAATATTACTTGCATATTTTTTCAAAATTCAGGATTATATATAGCATTATCAAAACATTATTTCAGATATTTTAAACAAGTTAAATTGTTGATGGATGTCAGTTGATATGTTTCCTCTCTGCCTCCTCCCCCTCTTCAGCTGCTAATCATAGAACTTGTATGCCAAATTGTATAAGATACTCTTCCAATAGTTGCACGTGTGAGTCTTTTGTGAGACGCAGACAGTTATGAGGACAGATTTGAAGTTGCATATGGGTCTGTCACATGGTTTGATTGCCATGTCTTCTAGGACACAGATTTCTTTTTTAATTATTCTTTATTGTAAAGAATTACAGTTTTTACAGTAAGTTCTGGAAAATTTTTACTGAAGATTTCTTGCCCAGTCCATTTTCCTTCTCTACAGCAAATTGCTTCCTGTGCAGATTTCAGAGCTGCTTACGCCCACCTTACTTCTCACTTCTATCCTTAGTTTTGTTTTGATTTGGAACAATATTCATTGCTCCTCTGATCAGAAAATATATAGACCTTGTAGAGAAGTACAGAATAAAAGGATTAAAAGTTTTGATATTCACATTACGATATTATAATAAATCTTTGAGATGTCTGAATCATAAGAATAAAAATTTCCTTTGCTGCCTGCTTTCAAGAACGTGTTCAAATTCAGTGTTGTCAGGAAAATTTAGGAAAATCAGCCCGAAGTAAATGCATTGAAGCTCAGCTTAACATATATTTGTGGCATATCTGACCACCCATTTAATTCAATTTTCAAAAGATAAACCCATCTCTTTAGTTAAGTAGCACTCTTACTTTTGATCTGCAATTTGCTTTTACCTTTGAGAGGATTATGATGGTTTTTATAATACTCTGAAAGACAGTATAATCTGAAAATTAACACTAAAACAAATGGAATGTTGAAAATAAATGGAAGCTTACTTAAAAGAAAGCAGGAATGTATTTAATCATGTTGGGGCACCATCACAAGTTGTAACAATCAGTTACATCAGATATTATTTTGAGATGATACATGCATCCATATATTAACTGTTAGCTTAAAGTTTATTGTGGTGCAATATTCATGTAATGTATAAAGAGCCCTAACAAAAATTACGCTTAGAATAATATGTTTATTACATTTTTAGTGAGGCCATAAAGGATGGCAAAGAGCAATAGTGCTGAGAAAAATTACTTAGAAAACTGAAAAGTGTTTCCTTTTTTTTTTCCCTATGTATTCCTATAATTTTATTTATTTATTTATTTTATTCTTTCAGGTCGGAGATATTCTCTACTGTGCTGGACAGATTGGCCTAGTACCGTGTACTATGCAACTTGTTAGCGGTGGCATATGGACTGAGGCCACAGTTGCCCTCGGTCACACTGAGAAAGTCCTCCAGGCTATGAGCCGTAAGACAACGCTGCACCATGTCATCACAGCGATCTGCTATGTAACTGACATAAAACACATTCCTGTTGCTCATTCTGTATGGAAGAAGAAATTAAGAGATTGTGAAAAGGTAACTGTGATATCCACTTTCTTCTTTCTGAGTTGTCTTTTTTCCCCTATGTCTTGTAGTAATACCAGAATTTTCTCAGTACATTTCAGAGGGGTTCAAGTAAAGCTAATATAATAAGGTTTGATTGAGCTGTTATGTTCTGGCTCATAAGTGGTTGTGCACAATTGAGAAAGAAAATTGCTTAATAGAAAGTTACATTCATCACTAACTTTGTCTTAATTCCCCAAAGCAATATGGAAAAAAAACTCTTAAAAAGCAGACAATTCCTCTAGAAAAATGTGAACAATGCCGTATTTGAATTTTCTCTGCCCATATATTTTTGTACAATAGGAACAGGGCATTTTGCTGTAACTTTTTATTAGTTGTTCTGTTGAGATTTCTTTTCCCCCACTCTTTCTTACAAGCAATATTGTCATGACAACTGAATTTAGTATTTTATTGCTTATTATTACTTATCATTCAGCTGAACTTCTATGACAAGGATGGGGTGTGACTGTTTATTGGTTGACACTAGATTATCTCTAACAGTACAATAATTACCCCAATGATCTATAATGATATCATAATGATTTCTGTCATGCATGTAACTTTTTACTTAAATAGCCACAGAACACTCTGCATGCATTGAACAAGTAATGGCCACTAGTCTTGTAACCAAAATGTTGCTACTCTATAAATGAGTAAATAAGAGTAGTTACTACATAATTTCTGTAATATAACTTAATTATTGTAGTTTCTTAGGAGATATGTGGCTTGAAAGCTTAGCATATGTTAGTAATTAACGTTGCCCTGGAAGAAGGGACAGTGCTTCCCAAACCTTTTTCTTCTATTTGCGTTCATGCTCAGTCTGTCTGCACTTATCTTTCTGAGGGAAGAGGTAGACTCACTTGAAAGCTGACACAGTTAACCTAGATTTAGTAGTAAGGTATCCTTCTAAGTACCTTCCTCCAAGACTGAGTGTACTGAATTTGAAAGATTCCTAGTCTTGTCTGTAGTGCTCTTATAGGTCTGCTAAGATCTGATTTTTCATTTTCGTTTTTATTGTAAAATGTACTGTTTGTTTTACACCTTGCAATTTCTACTCTAGGGCATGCTGTCAGGTGTTTTTTATGTTCTAGGGGTTTTTTGTGAATGCCTTGAATTTTACAGTATATTTGAAATAGGTCAGTTATTAAGGTTCTTGCAAATTTAAAGTCCTCTGAAGTAGCTAACTTGTAGAGTGTAGAAATAACCTCAGCTTTATGACTGCTGCTGAAAAATGGTAATAACTTTTTATGATTTAGTTTGGAATCACTTAAGGATTTCAGAAAGATACATTCCTCTAAATAAGACCATCACACAGAAAACTATGTTAGTATTTTCAAATTCAGTAATAGTTTTTTTGTTTTTGTTTTTTCTGTAAGGGACAAAGTTCAAAAGCTTTTGTCTTATTGAAGAAGACCTCAGCTTTTCTTTTTGCTAACTGTGTTTATACCAGTTTCTCAAACTTGTAGTGGAGATACTAGCATAGTTTTTAAGATGATGTTGAGTCTGCCAAGTTTACAGGTTTTATAGATCAATGCTGCGAGCTTTAAATGGAAACAGTAAATGTGACATCAGTGCATTTTCAATAATATCTTAATAATATATTATCTTTAGCTGTCATTTTTTATGAGATGTACCATTTCATGATGTCTTTGAGGCAGCAATTAGAGACGTTGCATAGAGTCATAGCAGCATTAAGCTAATTTACGTTTATTGTCAGGGATGGTCCTGTAAAGTCACTTTGAAAAGCTGAGACTCTTTTTTGCTCTGTGACTGCTTAATAACATGTACCATGACCATGAAGCCCACATGCTTTTTTATTTGTAATATATACAGACACAGATTTGAGGACAGATTAGTAATGCTTCGCTGTTCTTTGAAATTTTTCTTTTTCCCATATAGAATCTTCTAAATAATCTGTAATTATTCTATGTGCCAGCCACTCTTTTTATTGTCTTCCAGATCTTTGACTTAATGAGATAACTAGGCAGTTTCTTCTTAGCTACTTGAGAAGTACCTCATGATATTGCTTGCTTTTTGGGTTATTAATACTATCTGACTTGTGTCACTTTCTGATTGCTTAAGTCATACCTTAAAAAGTGGATTGCTGCCTACACACACGCCTGTGAAGAGTTAGCTGCCTAGCAGATTTGGGGAATGTTTAATGTTTAAAACATCCTAGAGGTGTGTAAAGCCTTGCTGTAGGGTGCTTATCAATCTTGCTCTGTGCTTGTTAGTTCCTATTCATTAATGACAGTATCATAAAAATACAAAAATATCAGAAGATGAAGTAATATGTGCCACATGATCTAAAATCTGGAAAAAAATAACGTATCAATGGGAACAAGATGGATTAGCAGCTGGATATTCCAATTTCCCTATCATTTTGTTAACAGAAGATTCAGAATAGTTGCATTTTTCCTCAGGCTATGAATACTTTTATGATTAGTAATGGCTTATATAAGCAACAATACATAGGAAAAGAAAAAATGTAACAAACACTTCTGTTACAAAGAACCAGAGGGAACTCTCTTTTCCTGAAAATATAATTGATCATGCAATTGTTAATTTAAATAGACATTTATCAATGAGCTTTTGTTTTGGAGGAAAAGTCCTAGCTGACGTGTTGTTAGGTGAAATGTTCTTTTTGGCTGATTCTACTCTGAGAACAGGAAAAACAGTAGAGCTTGTTGTTAAATTATGTTACACCCCCTTACCTCCATAGAATCAGTGAAAACAGGAAATGTTCTTTTCATACCTCTTAATATTTTATTCGAAGGAGCTTGCAAGATACTGTCTTTCTGGAAGCCAGAACACAGAAGCTTTACTCTGAAGGCATCTATATTTAAAAATATCAGTAGCACATCCCTTATTTGTCTTAGTTTTTGTTTGTTTTTATGTCAATAGTATTATTGCCTCTCTAAGCCCAGCCATCAAGGATGATATCCACAGAGCTGGAATTCAGCCCCTGTCCCTCCTTCTGTCTTCTTCCTACATCACTTGGAGTTGCAATGTTGTTGGAAAGCAGTTCCAATAAGGACTTACATCAAAGAAATATTAAATCATTGGGCTGACAAAAAAATCTTCGGATCAACATTTTAAACATACATGAGACAGGTTTCCCTTGTTAAAACTAACAGGGCACTGTAGAAACTGAAACTAGAAAAAGGGAGTCTAGGTAAGAATTAAAGTTTGTGTGTGGGTGGTTTTGTGGTTTAACCTGGGAGGTGACTAAGCGTCACACAGTTCTTCTCTCACTCCTTCCCCTTCCCAGTGGGATGGAGGAGGGAGAGAATGCAGAGTAAAAACACCAAGTAGAACTCATGGGTTGAGATAAAACTACTTACTAAAATGGAGAAAAGGAGAAGGATAATAGTTATGATTATATATATATAAATATGCATGAATATATATAACACAATAATTACACAAATAATTGCTCATCATCCCCCAAGCAATGCTCAGTCAAGCCCCTGAGCAGCAAAAAAGATCCAGATGAACTCCCACCCCCTTCAAAGTTCCTCCTATGTGATGTCATATGATATTGAATAGCCCTTTGGCCACTTCAAGTCAGCTGTCCTAATTCTGTCCCAGCTTCTCAGGCCCTTCACTGAGAATTGCCTTGGCTCTGCACAACACTGGTTAGCAGCAACTATAAATGCAGGTGTGTCATCAATAGTAGATTTTTTTCCTAGAGGAAAAGCATAGCATCATACCAGCACTCTGTAGAAAACAATTCTATCTCAGCTGAAACTCAGATGGACAGGAAAGTTTGCACTGTTATTAAGTAGTGTTTGTTGTAGAAATTAAAGTTAAGGGAAACAGTAGTTAAAATCAAAAGATAAAACAATACTGTAGAAACAGAATAAAGACAATTATGCAAAGAAATAATCAAAGCCAAAACCTAGGAAAAATAATTGGAATTAACAAATACAAGTGCCAGCCATCAGCAGGTTCCAACACTCCATTTTTAAGGTACTCTCCTTCCACAGTCTCCTTAGGAGACCTAATAAAAAGTAAGTTCTCACTAGCTTGTTTGAGGCATTTTGTCACCTCCTTGATACCTTCACGGAGCTTCTTTAATATACTTAGCCGGAAATAGTAACAATTGTGTGGTAGTGTGGAGGAGCAGTTTCTGCCTAATCCAGCAGTTAGCATTTTA